>JANHGN010020871.1:0-45939 GCA_024605025.1 Megaceryle maxima
TACAGTAGATGATCGAATGAAAGATAATCTCTCCTCTAAAACCTTGTCTCTCTTAGATTCTTAATCCATTCTGGGTAGATAAACTACTGCCATTTCATTTTTCATTTGGAGATTTTAAAGAGCTCTACAAGGAGGTTTACAGATGTCGCTGGGATTCTTGGTGTATAAAGTATGATGGACTATATTCTCAGAAAGACAAATATTCCTTGATGCTTGGACACTTTACAATCCGTATCATGACTTAGATACTGATATGCTATGGATAGTGTTACATTATGGATCAAAAAACTAGAGGTGGGTAGATTCAGATTAGACTTTAGGAAGAAGTTCTTCACCATGAGGATGGTGAGACACTGGAACAGGTTGCCCAGAGAGGTGGTGGAAGCCCCATCCCTTCAAGTTTTTAAGGCCAAGCAGGATGGGGTTCTGAGCAAGCTGCTCTAGTGGGAGGTGTCCCTGCCCATGGCAGGGGTGTTGGAATTAGATGATCTTTAAGGTCCCTTCCAACCCTGATAGTTCTGCGATTCTATGATTCTGTTATTAGATACTGCATGGGGACAGTTAGGTGCCTCAGCATGGGACATATGGAAGGCCAGCCTGCTGAGGCTGGCCAAGTGGCACTGCAGCAGAAGGAGGTGCCCCCCTCTTTTCCGCCTCCCCAGTATAGTTGCTATCCTGAGCCACAGCTGGTACTTCTCTTCTGCAATTCATAATTATGAACCCTTTTTTGAAGATGGATGCATAAGCCATCCCTTTCTCACAAAATACAGAAAGAACCTCTCTAACCTTCTCAGAGCTCTCAACTGGGTCTCAAATTCTAGCTTCAAATCCTTTAAATGCCTGGAGGTGTTTGGTAACTTCTCTTTTATCCCTAGGTACAGTTCATTCATTCTCCTTCCACCCCTCTCCCCAGTCCACAATGAACATTTAATCACTTCCTAGATATTGGCAGAGCTTCAGCTGAGGGAAGGACAATCTTGACTCCATGTCCTATTACTCTTTCTTCAAAGCTTACACTATAGTCTGGTGTTTTAGCTGCTTCCCTTGTGAGGCAGAAAATGAGAATTCATATCTGCTTAGGCAGAGGTGGGATTTGAAGTGGGATCTCCCAAATACTGAATTAATGCCACTAGAGCAGACTGAGGGTATTATTGACTATCTGAGGGCTCAAAAAATATCTATAACATTGGATCTCTAATAATGGATGGTGACCCATCCATTTCTAAGTTTTAAATCCTGATGGGTTTGAGATGCAAGAGAGATGCTGAACTCCTCAGAACTGTCAAGGCTGGAAGCATTCTGGGCATGTAGAGGAGCTAGGCTTAAGGCACATCAGCAACATCTTAACATTAGACACTCAGACTACACCTGATATTCAGAGAGAAATGGTTCTGCACATATGTGATAGCAAAGACCTATATATTTTCTTATCTTGAAAATATATACCTTCACACTCTCAGCATGTCCAAGCACCATCAGATTCCATATCTAGAACACAGAGCAGAAGGTTGTGAACAGAAGAGAAAACTAGGGTACATTAATTTGGGCTTTGTAAGTGAGTAGCTAAACTCTGCAATAAGATCCTGGATACTACAGATATATGGATATAGATATGTGCAGCTGAACACAGCTGGGCACAAACTTGTCTGAATCCATTCTCATTCAGCTGCGGGCACAAACCCTGTGGAGACCATGAATTCTACTATGGATTTTGCACAAATCTTTCTATATAAGTAATATATAATTAAAATATATAAGTAAAAAAAACACTCATACAAAAGGAGGCTTTTACTATCCTGTGCTAGGCAGCTATTGAAATTTCATGAGTGTATGAGACAGACCCGTTCTATGACCCCTTAACTAATTATTTTGCCATTACTACCCTTGGTGCTTTCCACATTTTCTGACCCCAGACTATACATACATAACTCTCTTCACATGATTTCACACTGAATATGACTTTCCTGTCATACTCATTTTCATTTAACTCTGATCTGTCCCTTTTCTGAAATTCTGAGCTGGTTTTCATAAAAATCTTATCTACAATCAAAGTTCTGATTCTCTTTAATGCTTTGGGATATGGCCTTATCTCATGCTATTACTAAAAACTGAAAGCTTTTACACAGGTATATTTTTGACCTCTGCTCTTCTCTATTTGGAACAAAACCTGCAGCGGCATGGCCAAGAATAGAAGCCACATCACTCAGCTCTCAATTCTATACTTTAATCACTAGATGATGCTTCCTGTGAGTATATGAAGTTTCATTCAAATGCAAAACTCTCACTATGTTTGCTTCTACTTATGATATGTTAATATTATTTTTTACGTCCTGCCTCTCCTTGACCTCCTTTGTCCTCCTGGGCTTAGCAGATTTTCAAGGTCCGTTACAGCAGTTGAAAAAGTTTTATGTAGCTACTTGTCACTCAGCCTGTATGTGAAATGTTCCTATCAAACAGCTGGGGATAGTTACTATACCATAGTCGGCCTTGTTGGAACACAGGACTCCATAACTCTTTGTGAAAAAAACTTCTGATAATGCAGATATTTTAGTAAACAAGTAGAAACCTTTCAAGGATATCACCAGCCAGGCATTTATATTACCCAAGAGTTCAGCATTTTCAATACATGATGAAGTGTTCAAAAGTCCTTTTTAGCAACTGCATGTACAAACTGGGAGGCATCCTGCTTAAACTGAGGACACTTTATTTGTATAAAACAGTGCAAAGACAGAGTCAATCCCAACCATCACAGCAAAGAAAACCCCACAAGACTGTGGTTCTGTACATAAAGTTACCAGGTAAGTGGATAAAGAGTTGTTAGTATATTGTGCTCTGCCAAGAAACTGACTATTAAATTAAGAAATAAGTAGAAGTGAATAAAAGGGTCAATAAAAGATGCTATATTGCACATCAGTCTATTGCAAAAACTTTTAATAAAAAACTATGACTTATATGTGAATATGACTTATTTCTGACTGCAGGTCATGAAGTTGTTTTCTGAAGGAAGGTAAAAGAAACATGTTATTTTCTACAAAAGCTTGGATTCTATTTAAAAAATCTTGTCAACCAGAAATGGGGAGGAGTGTCTGGGTAAGAGCAACCATAACAAAAGTAATTATCTTCTGAAAAATCAAGGCACCGCAGACAATTTATTTGACCAGAAGTATGATCATATGTTCGTGTCATATGTTCATGTCCAAATTTGCACAGCACTTCAGTACCCAGCTTTTTATTCAGTTGGCAAACAGTCACAGTGAATTAAGTACTCACTGCATTGAGGGATAGTGGCTTAAAGTCAAAATTGAAATTTCTGTTCTTCAGGAAATCCCAGCCCTTCAGAATTTGATTATGCTCTAAATCAGAAAGAATGTCACTACTTCAGAATTTCCCATTAAACAAATGTCTTCAAGAAAAGAGATTTAGGCCTTGAAAACAAAGGCATTTTGGTAATGACAAAACAATTTCTTTTTATATGATTGAATAGTTTCAGTTTGATGTAGAAAGAAGCTTTATATCAATTATATCTAGATGCTATTTAAACCACTTTAGATTACATTCCATGTCATCAATGGTTAACATTAATATATAATGTAAAAGGCCAAAATAAAGAACTGGCATTACTAAACCAGAAGATTTTTACAAAGCTGAAGTAATTATTTTTGATAGTTCTCCATGTGTATCTGCACTGTATCTGTTATAAAATCTTAAAATATTGACTAACCTTAATTTGCTGCTAAAAACCAAAACAACCCTCCCTTTCCCTGCGTCAAAGCTATTCCATTGAAAAATGTTGTTAGTTCTGGCCTCAGTGAAGTGAGTGGGAGTTTTGACATTGACATCAATGAAGTCAAAACTTTGTTCACTTGAATTCAGAAGGACTACTTGTGTATTTGAATACATGCAAACATAAGTCCTGTATTGATCTGGAACCTTAACAAAACTTCAAGGAAAATGACCTCATCTCAATCTCAGCTGAGAGCCTAGAACAACACTCTTAAACATAGTGCACAGACTCTCAAACAAGCAATAGCATTGTCTAGCCAGGTTCTGAGACCATTTTTCCACTAATTTACATTATTCAGAACAACAGCAAAAAGATATTATTTCAAAAACAGTATGACCAGTCCACCAATTTTAAAGTACCTTCAACCACAGGAAAATAGTGACACTATTTTTACCATACACTTAGAAAAAAATAATTACTGTTACTGCATTATTAAAACCTGCATATTTATAAATAAGATATTGATTTCTGACATTAAGGAGACACTGTTCTCAACAGTTACTATATAAATCTAAACCTAAAACTAAGCCATATAGTAACATAATCAAAAGGAGAATTCATCAAATGGGGGAAAATATGCCTCAGGCACCATCTATTCATAGAATCATAAAATCATCTACATTGGAAAGGACCTTCAAGATCATCAAGTCCAACCATTAACCCTACTCTACCAGTCCACGACTAAGCCATATCCCCAGGCACCACATCTATATGGCTTTTAAACACATCCAGGGATGGTGACTCAACTACCTCCCTAGACAGCCTGTTCCAATGCCTGACAACCCTTTCAGTGAAAAACTTTTCCAAATGTCCAGTTTAAACCTCCTGTGGTGCAGCTTGAGGACATTCCCTCTTGTTCTGCCACTACTTACTTTTAAGAAGAGTCCAGCATCTATCTCTCTACAAGGTTCTTTCAGGTAGTTGTAGAGACCAATAAGACTGAAGTGACATTACCACTGTTGCAAATAATGAGACTAATAAGCATCCCCATCCACATCCAAAACCAACAGTCAGAGCAAAGTAAAAGACATTTTAAACAATAGAGAAGTATATTTAAGAGAAAGTAGGAAACAATATTTTATGCATGAATTATGCAATGGAAATGACTGCAAAATGTAATTGAAATTTTCAGAATGATCACTTAAAAGCTCCTTTGATTTCTTTAAATGAATATTTATTTTTGATACATTAGCTTGATATTTTTGTATTAGTAGGTGGAATGTACGCTCTAATCTAAAGCTCATATGAGTATAAGCCAGAGCTTTGCAACCACTTAAATCCAAACAGATGACTGCATTTAATACTGCAATATAACCTTGCGTAGTCTCCAAAATAAATTTACAAAGGGAGTGGAATACTCTCAGGATAATTAACGTGATAGGGAGGTTTTTTAATCTTGATGCCATTATTTGAAACCAACTAAATTAAATTTGTTATGCTAAGTAACCTGGGGCACCAAATGGAACTGGAACCCTACTTCCTAGGTACAGAAATACAGTAGGAAACAACCCTGTCACAATGCAGACTATTCAAGCAGCCAGGGCATGAGAAGTTTTGTCAGCCTTGCCACATGTTTTAAATATACAAAGAAACATTAAATATTTTGCTCTATTAATGTTATACAAAACTTATCCTATGATTATTAATTATCTCTATGGACAACAAAAGCAAGTAAGGTGTTTAACAGTGATGAAAATGGTCTGACAGAACATGCAAAAGTTTCACTAGAAACTCACAGATAGTGAATTAAAGTCAAAATCACCACAAGCATAAAACCAGAGAAACTGCAAGGATGATTCCAGGCCAGTGTAGGTTCAGTAAACATTCAGAATCTGTGGGTTCCTTACTTTTTTTTTAAAGCCAGAATGAAAGGGTTAAGCACATAATTCTGTACCTCTTTTTCTTTTTTCCTTTATGTTTTAATTTTTTTAAAGAAGAGTGTCCCTATGGGTCTCCCAAGGTCTGAATCTACTGCTGCATTTAATCACTTTTGGTGTCTTTCCTTCTGCAGCAGCATTGCCTGAGCACTCCTGGGACTGGTGTTGCATTACAGATTCATCAATGATTTGCTGCTTACTCTTCATTATCCCACAAGTGCTGAGGCAAACAGTTCTTTGCCAGGATCAAATGATGTTCTATATTCGCCTCCAGTTTAAAATCTTGTTGACACTTCTGATGAAAGCTCCACAATGAAGCTAGAATGAGTGAAACCTGCAGGCTTTGGTGACTGCCAAATAAATGGGTACTCAGGGCACAAAGTTTTTTCTATGTCCTCTATGTGCTCACAGGGGCATCATCAACTTGGGTGATGTCTTTACCAAAACCAATGACAAATAGAACACCTAATACACCTTGTCTGTAGGTGATGTTGCTGATGGGTGACAGGGTGTCTCTTTTCTACACTATGTTGCTAAACCAGTGTGTCTGAGAAAGAACTGTGCTCTAAAGTCAATTAACTTTAATGGAAAGACTCCAAATTACTTCAATGATCTCTGGACCAAGCTCAATAAGAACTAATTAGGTCTCCATTCCAAAGGTTAGTTGTCAGAATTATTAATGGATTTTTGTTTGTTTGTTTTTAATATTGGATGAGAGTCTCTTTTTTACATTATTTAGAGGGGCTGACATCACTTTGAAAGTCATAAGTTGCAAATATAGATTCCAGTATTAAAAAAAATAATTCAGATAATAAGAGAAGAGAAATTTTACAAACTGTGCAAATGTGGTCCACTTCATGTGGATGAAGGAAATACAAACTACAGTTAGTAACACCTCTAATTTAGTTCTGTGGTATCTGCTATACTCCACAGGCTTACCAAACCTTACATATATTCAACAAGAACAGCTAGGCTTACTGACAACAGCTTTCAGTTCTGCCAACAAAATCTAGGACCAGAGCTGGACTTTTCAGAACTAACCTCACTACCTCTTCTTAAACTCCTGACACAGAAGATTGCATGACTGAAAAAAACTTACTGCGGGAGAGAAGATACTTGAAGACGATGATACAGGTTCCTCACGTGGGAGTGACACCACAGTTGAGCAGTCTTGGCACTTTCTAAGATGTATTGATTCTGGCAGCAGATCATCACCTGCAAATCAAATTAGGAAATGCTCAAAATCTAAAAGTCACAAATTATCTGATGATTTTACTCCTACTTTTTCTTCCTTACATATTGTACCAGTGGATCATTAACTTTTTTCCTTTGGACTTTCTCCGTTACTAAAAATAAATTGTTAAATCATTTCTACATATTGGTCAGCAACTTACTACTTTTTAAAATGAAGCTTTCCTGGAAATTGCAGGAAATACTTTAAGTTCAAAGTATAATAAATATAATATCCTCAAATTGTATTCATAGGATACAAACCAGGAAACAGATGTAATTCTTCCCTATGAATTGGACAGAAAACAAAATTATTTAACTTGAAGCAGTCTTCAAAAAAGACCTAAAATCAGCCTTTGAATACTGTAGTCCAATTCTCTCTGTCACTAACAAAATGCCAAATCATATTCTGGCAGAACGTGGGCCTGCACCTCTGCTGCTGAGCTCTGAGAACTTAGTTATAGGAGGAGAGTCTGTCTTTGTGGTATAATGGAGGGGATGAAAGGAAAGACATAGCTCACACCCATACAAAGGCAGACACCAAAAAGCTATTCCTGCAGGCAGGGACTGTTCCCTCCTTTCTCCCTGATAAGGACTAATCCCCCCTGAAATACAAGGAGGGAAAGAAGGATGGTTGCTCCCCTCTCCTCCATCTCCCACCTTCCTTGTACTCACCAAAGGGATAAACTCAAGTGAATTCTGACACGGAGGTTTTCAACAGGCTGCTCCCATCTGCCTCTCTGCCAGAGGCCGTATCATCTGCTCTGTACCCCCTTCAAGTCACAGGTCACTCACTATCTTAAAGCAGATGAAACACCAGAGCACAAATGAGATGCACTGAAGGTCACCTGATGGAAATCATGGTGGGTGCAGGTCTACACACACTTGTCATTTGCTCTGTGTGGGGATGTGAACCACTGGCAGAAAGTATTGGTCTGTAGGGTTGGCTTGTAGTTAACAGCATCTAGCAGAGCTATAGGTTAACTGCAGAGTTGTGGTGTACCCTGTACAAATCCAAGCTTTAGAAGCAGTGACGCTGTTGAGCTAAGGCCAATGAAGATGTGGGCAAAGAGCCAGCCTTTCTGAAAATCAGTTTGTCAACAGTCTTGTAGTTGCACTGAGTAACAGTTACTCACACTTCTAATTAATAGAGACCATATAGAAGATTTCAGGTTAATAAAAAGAAATATTGGAAGAGCTCAGATTCACTAAATGACTCTGCCGACCCCAGCCTAAAGGCTCAATTATGATGTGCAAGTATCTTTTCAACTTGTCCTAAAAATAATAACAAAACTGGCACTAATTTATGCCCATAATCATGCATAATGTGGAAGATTTTAAGAAGCTGCTATCCAACAGTTTTTACGAGCTTTAAACCAAGCCATCCTGATCAGCCCTTTAGAGGCTAATGCTTAATTACTCTTCAGAAGAGGAGGAGGCATAAAGATTTAGTGACTCGGTAGACATACTGCACAGACCTCTGCAGTCAGCTTGGAAATGACAATTTGTCAATAGAGAAGCTTTTTTTAAGTATTATTTTTTGCCAATGAATTGAAAACAGAGCATTGATTAAGCAATCCAAGCTGAGAATATTCTATCCAAATTGGAGAGCTTTCAGACTGGCAGCTGGTTTCAAGGCTCTGAAATACAACTTCTGTTTGTTGTTCGATGCTTAAAGATACCTATCCTAGAGCCACAGACAGTAATTGATGTCAAGCTGACACTGTAGTTCACAGACGAATTTCAGTTGTACAGGCCTTGCCACATGCACAACACTTGTGTAAAAAATCCTTTTTGTCTCAAATGCAGTGAACTGAGAGGAAGGATTAATAGAGCCATCAACAAAAAAGTTCTCTGTACAAATAGAGTATGGCTGAGGAATACCAATAGCTCAACATGCTCTTAACTCACCATTCACCCCTCTCCTCCTCCTATCAGATGAAACCATTTGTATATAAATTCAAACGGAGACTGTCACACGCATCACTAGGATCCTGCACAGCTCAAAAGCTAAGCTCATTTCCTGCGAACTAAATTTTCTGAAGTTACATATTCAACAGTAAAGGAGAACTAGGTGTCTAGGGGTAATTAAAAATATTTGTGTTTTTTTCCTTTGCAAAGAAGAATTCAATTTTCCAGAGAAGCTTTAAATACAGACTTTTGGCCCTCACAGATATTAGAGTGACTCATATTCTCATCCCCTTGTGTAGCTACTTTATTAGACTGTATTTTCCTCAATTCACCAGAGAGTAGGCTACGTCCACAGCCATAAAGTAGAGATAGTGGCATGTCATGGAAGATTAGGTCTAGACAGGAAAACAGGCCCATAAGTAGAACAGAAGCAAGAAGCATTGAAATTGTAGTACTCTGAAGGTATCATGG
The DNA here is from genome assembly GCA_024605025.1 of Megaceryle maxima. NCBI lineage: Eukaryota > Metazoa > Chordata > Aves > Coraciiformes > Cerylidae > Megaceryle > Megaceryle maxima. The sequence continues at coordinate 9,274 of JANHGN010020871.1, forward strand.
AGCCTTTTTGGAATTAAAAATAATGAGATTTTATGGTTGAATATTTGGGTTTCGATGTGGTTTTGTTGTTTAATAAAACAGACCTGCAAAAAGAACATGTCTTTCACTACAGATCTCCTAATGCACCAGTAGAAAATGCCACAATGAAACATTTTCACCTTAATCAGGCCAGTTTGTTTGGACAGACTGCTGAGTAAATACCTATGGCACATTATTTGTATTGTAGCTACTTCTCCACAGCTAAGAAAAATCAACATAGACACAGAAGCCAAGTCAAAAATATGCGGGTTTTTTTAACAAATAAGCATTAAAAGGAATTATATATATTTTCAGCTAGCGATCTGTACATTTTACATGTCTGAAAATTAAAAGTTATTTTTGTCTCTCTGGATTTTAAATCAACATCCATCACTCTAACAGGCTGTTAACAGAGGGAGTGTTCTTGGTGTAGCTGAGCTGTTTTCCTGAAAAGTTCCTGCAGGAGTACAAATCCTAAGGCTAAGATCCTGTTCCCTGAAAATCTTGCTCAGAAAGCCAGTACACATACTGGAAGGCCCAGCTTTCCATTACCATGATTTATCATCCCCATTTAACCTATTCCTCCACATTCTTGCTGGAAAGGTTTCTAATTACTTGAATACCTTCTTATTCCCTGAAAAAACCCAAAAAATTAGAACAAGAGAGCAAAACAAAGATTTGTGTTAGTTATTTTAGAGCAGAGACTTGGGAAAAAAAAATACTAACAGTGGTAAAATTATTTGGATTGTTTTTTGTTGAGATGAATTACTTACTGAGTACAAGTTTTGTTGGGCGAGTGCCAGCAGAAGCCCTCTTGTAGTGCTCTTTACAACACTGTGCTGGTACCTGACAATTCTGTTGGCATTCATAGCCTGAGTGCCGTCTTGATCAGAATTTCTTTGAAATTTCTTAATATAACATTATGTGAACACTTGCAGGAGATTTGTTGTTGTTCTCTTGGTAAATACAATATGTAGCTTCACTGTCAGAGAGGGAAGTAATAGCTTTGTATGTACATGAGATGATACTATTCAAAATAAAATTCCATTTCCTTTTCTTTCCTGTGACACAGGATCCTGCCTTGCTTTGAAGCTGACACAGAGATAAGTACCGAATCACATACAGATTCCTCACTAATCTCCCCTGAATCTTTCTGACACAGACAGGAGTGACATTACAGCTAAATTTTATTGGTCAAACTTAGAGTCACTGAGTTGCTGTTGAAGTAAATTGATGTACTTACACATGGAAGATATTTGAAAGGGATTTTATTCATTCCTACAGCAAAAAAAAAAAAAAGGATATTATTCAAAGGAGAGGTGTTCATTGGATGTAAAAAAGCAGTAATTCTTATTTCATTAACTCCTTATTTTAAAAGTATTTCATAATTTATTTGTAGTGGAAGAAGGATTTATAAGTAGAAACCACAGGAGAGTCATAACTCATGTCACATTTGTGCATCTTACCCGCTAATCTGAAAATCTATGCATAGTGAGACTTCCTAATATCTTCTCAGAATGGTGTATGATATTATTTATGAATGGGATTAGTCTAAAAGAAAGCTTTTTATATACCAAAAAAATATTTTCTGCATTCTCATATACTTCTTTGTTCAATCATTTCATGCTTATTGCTCAAAATTTGAAAATAAACAGCCAAATCAGGTTGTGATACATCTGCTGCCTTCTCCCTGTAACAGATTAATAGCTAACTACTCTACTAAACTGGCTAAAAAATGCAATGGCACCAGTAGGGAACATAGCATGCTTTCAGATAATTAAAGTAAGTGAAACAGCAGGAAAATTAATATAATTTTGTCTCTTTTCATTCCCAGTACCCTACTGAAACTTTCTACTCCTATTCATGACTATAGTGGATGAAAATAGGAAAAATCATCCTATTCCTATCTTCCTGTGAGAGAGATTGAGAAGTCAAGGAGACTGTGTTCAGCTACTAGTAATAGCCTAGATAAGTGACACTGGCCTATTTCCCACATGTCAGTGGTAAATGTAAAAGAATTGTTGCTTCTTTTGGCCCTGAATGTATTTTATGTATTTCCACTGCAAGCTCTTTGGGGCAGAGTCTGCTGCTGAACATGCTTTTCCAGTGTTAATGCAACACAGCCATGTTGTATCTTGAGACCTGACAAAAATCCAAGTAATAAGTAGTTACCAAGGAACCTTATCCACACAACATTTTATTTCTGTGAAAGACCTTTCCTGAGCACTCAGTACAGTACTTGTACATTTGCAAATCACCAGGGTGCCAAAAGAAAATCTAGTAATACTTTAAAAGACAGAAATAAAACCTGAGTCAAGTGGCAAAAAGGCTATTAGTGAAATACTGGGCACCTGGACAAATCCCTGCATCGTTCGGTTTCCAAGCAGTTTCATCTTTCAAAATATTCTGCACTTATTCTCATATTGCATGTGTATCTCTTCAATAGCTTTTACAGTTCAGCTAAAAAAGCCACCGCTGTGAGAAAATGCTGTACTTGGTGAAAGTACTTTAAGGAACCTTGATCCTGATCTGCAACCCTTTTCACACACAAATAATCTTCATAGCCTTAATTTCAAATTGAGTAGGATTATTTATGCAAGACAAAAACAAGGTAAGCTTAGGAACTTAAGAATTGCACTAACATAGTAAAGCATTGTAAAATGGCAATAAAAATAGCATTTAAGCTCTCTCAAGTTATGTCTATTCTGTAGTACAGAAAAAGGACAGTAAATTGAGCAAGTATCATTTACAAAGTTGCAGCCAGCAACTAGCCAGACCTTGTAAGAACAGATCCCATGTCTAATCTGAATGAGTAATCATGTCAAAAAGGTGATCCTAGAAATAAGCAGAGTCCATGCAGAATGCTGAAGGTACTGTCCACAAACCAGAAAACATCTGAGAAGTCCTTAAGTACAAAGTTTGAACTGCCAAGAACCCAGCTGAGTTATATCTCGCAAAGAATATGAAAGCAAATAGCAAAAGGCTCTGGTAGTATAAATAAGAAAAGACAAGAAAACATTCTGTGACAATGCAGAGGAAGGATGGAGTAGAGATTAAACACAATACAAGGAAAGGCCTTGAATAAGTATTTTGCCACAGTTTTCGTTCAGAAGTTTTTAGTTTAATTTAGAGATAAAGACAGGGTTAATAATGAGAACATAGGTATGCAAATAGAATCTACTGCATCTAACACAAAAGCTCGACTGAAAATTTAAATGCATCAAGCTTGTAAGAAATACTTTTAATAGCAGCATTATGTTGGGAGTGAAACTGAAAAATAGTAAATGTGGTTTCTGTGCTAAAAAAAAAAAAATGTGATGAAAAGTAAGAGGAGAAAACAGCTGGGAAATTACAAGCTATTTCATTTGACCTCATTAGTATGAAAGATCTTAACATACATTTTGAGGACAACAATATATAAAGACAGAAAGACAAATCAAAAATGGGATAAAATGCAAGAGCAATTTACCAAAGGGACACTACACAAACTATCCATATAGCTTTCTAAGATGAGGCAAGTGATTTTCTGAACAGATGACATGTAATAGTTCTCATCATTCAGGCCTTCAGGAGTCTGACACCATGCTATACATTATTGAGGAATCTGAGGACTAAGGAGAAGACTGGTTTTGGTGGTTAAAAATAGCTAACAGAGAAGTAGTAATAGGTAAGTGGCATTAAGAAGGGATGCATCAAATCAGCTGAGATTAGCAGTGAGGGTCTTTAAGATCCAAGATGGGATCCATCAAGATGCAGCTTCTGCTGTCCTTTCATAGCTTTTGATCACTGTGACCCAGGTAGAAGAACACCTGAACACTCTTGTACTATCAATACAGAGATATAGCAGCTTGAAGATGGGAACCACAGAAATGGAGTGAACAGCAAGGTCATGTGCAGAACATTCAAATGTAACCTGGGAGATGATTGGGTAGAGACAAATGAGGACTGCAGATGCCAATGAGAGGATGACTAAACAGGTAACACAATGAAAAAGGCTAGGAAGACCGCAGGACAAAATCCTCCCGGATACTGGAGGTTTTCAGTAGAACATGGGAGACAGCTGTGATCATGTCCAAAGTGAGGGTTGTGCCTCACCTGAAACCCTATACACATTCAAGAAAGATGAATTCAGATGGAGAAAAGTGCAGAGAATAGCTTTTAAAATGAGTGAAGGGATGGAGATCCTCCATCCCCAGATACTAACAGAGCCAAGTTGTTTAGCATAGCAGTAAAAGAGGTAAATAAGGATACAACCGGTGCTTAGAAATGCCTTGAGGAAGATGCCTCCAGGTGGGAGAAGTGTTATTGAAGTTAAAGAGCAACAACAGTATGCAGGAAATAATAAAAAAGACATTATACATGTCAGACATTGATCTAGGCTGTAAAGAAGGGACCTACCAATAAGCCTATCAGTTTCTCAAATAGACTCTCAGTTAGAAGAGTTAGGGCAAAATCACAGCCTTCAAGTTGGAGCTTGAGATACAGTTGGAAGCATTGCATGATCTATGCCCTTTACAATTGCCTGCACCTACTGCATGCATCCACTACACACGGAATAGTTTAGCTCTTCCATGAATAGTGTGGTGGTGATATTTTTCCTGCTTGGATGTTACTGGTTGCATTCTGGGGGACATATCCAACAACATCTACCATTCCATTTTTCACATACAGTCTTCATTACAAAATCCATGTAAAACTAATTATATAGATAAAGGCTTTTCTGATAATGCAGGCTACTTGTAAGTGAAAATAAATAAACAAAAGAATGTAGGGCCCAAGATTAACTGAATAGCTAAGGCTCACATAAATACGATCATCAGAAGCTTTAATTAATATTAATTAAGTCTTTAGTGAAATAATCCAGAGCAAACTGTGGAATTGTCTTAAAATTGTTATTAGCTGCTCAGATAGAGTTTGTCAGATGGGTTTTCAGTGCTGTAAAGCAGAGAAATTTAACAGAAATAGTATGTTGCTGTATTTTCAGAACTTGTGGAGAGATACACTTCTGAAGAGTGAAGATTTGGAACTTTGTATGAGCAGAGAGGACCTGGCCCAAACATTCCTGTTTGCAGATGATTACTGTATTATTCACTTTGTCTTGCCACGGTCAATCAACAGAGGAAGCACAGTGGCAATAACAAAGCTTTTTCTCTATTTGCTGGTAACGTTTTTAGCACATTTAAGGAGAAATCTGAAGAACCACAATTAACTTCTGCACCACCGAAAATGTGTTTAGCAGACAGAAGAGGATATAGAGGACATCAGTACTTGCAAAATCCAAAACAAAACCCAGTAAAATGTCTCCAAAAAGGGAATTTAAAAGAATAACTCTTAAAATAAATTTTAAGGAAGTATTTGAAAGCAGCTTTCTAGGACATAGTGCCTATTTATATCCATTAAGTTTACACCTATTCGAACACATATCAGGACTTATACTTAGGATGAATCTAATCCATGTTGAGTATCCAAAATAATAGGTTCAAGGGATTAGCCACGACAACATCATTTTTATCAAATAGAATTTCTTTGTATCCATCCTCATACTATCAGGAACACAGCTATCTTCTAATTAGCACATCTCCAACTTTAACCTTTTGTCTTGACTGCAATCTCTTAGATTAGGGGTGATGTTCAGCCTCTTCAAAAGTTCTTCTTTCATAAATTGACTATTTCCATGGTAACAGCTGCTGCTTTCATTCTACAAGCATCAAGAAAATGCGATTTCCTTTATATCAGTGCACCAGGCTGGGTGTGCAACTTTGGCCTTTGTCAATGCTCTTTTGAGACAAAACTGTTTATTTCAGAAGAAGAGGAAACAGGTGCAAGCACAATTCAGGAGGCAGTTGTCGGCTGATCCATGAAGCAGGATTGGCAGTAGTCCAAAAGAGAGCTGTCGGACGATCCACCTGCAATGCCACTATGTTCTGCAGCTGCAAGAGGGAAGGACAAGTACATTCAACATCAGCCACCAAATTTAAATCAATGTTTTCCATGGGGTTCTCTTTTGGGGCTTGGGTTTTTTTTCTTGTTGACTGTTTCTTTGGTGGCTCCATAAACAAGTCATCAGCTTAATACCCCCACAAGAATAGTTAAGAAACACTTAATGTAAATCAAGGGTTCTCATTTAAAGAACATTGAATATAAACCAGAAGGAACATCAGTTAATTGCTGAGAAGCTGACACAGCTTTAATGATCAGTGTCTTCCATGCTCACACCAGTCTATAACAGAAGTCCTAATCTCAGTTGAAGTCAATTCCCAAAGCAGCATCAACTTCAATGGGACCAGTAAACATTCACAACAAAGGTACTTTGCTACCAGTCATGTGAAATTTTTCTGGAAGTTTATCAACTTTTTTCCAGAAAACCCATCTGTTCCATATGAACTCACTCTGACACTTCTACCTTCTTGGAAACTGAAGGTTTCCAAGTTTTCCAAAGTTTCTTGGAAACTGAAGGTTTCCAAGTCAATCTGTGAAGGTGAGAATGGATAAAGTGAGATTCACATCTACTTCTCCAGCAATCCACTCAAGTAATCAAGCCTTCCCTTAGTCACAAATGTAAGATTGCATCAGAAAATAGAGCTGCAATTTTCAAAAGTTAGTATTGAATGTTCAGTTTCTTAAATTGGTCTTTAAAATATATATTTTTAATTTTTTAATGACATTTTTAGCTCTTATGTAAAGGACTAGCAGACAGCAAAGAGTCTGAAAAATTAAACACAACTCTAGCAGCTTTTTTTTTTTTTTGTCCTTAATTCTTCTTTAAACCTGTCAGTGCTAGACCAGGTGATAGCTTTCCTTTCCTCACAACCTTTTCACTGCAGGTATACCAATACGTGTTTGTTAGTAAGACACTTGGAAAACCCAAACTCAGTTTGGATTTGGGTGTACTGTTTTAAATCAAAGTTACCGAGTGTTTGAGGGCAGAAAAATCACAGGTCCTCTCTCCAGTCTGCTTTTCTGAAAGTGAACAGTCAATGGCTGCAATTGTGCAACCAACATAAACTCTTTCTTTGCCCATTCCAACAGATGTTAAGATAGTTGAGAAATGGACTAATTTCTGAGTGTTTATCATGCTTCTACACCTGCAGAGTTTGCTATTGTCATAAGGTACCAAAACCAATACTGATGGTGAAGCCGAAAAGGAAAACATCACCAGTTAGAAATGAGCAGCAGGCTGTAAACGTCCTGCAAGCACTAAGCTAATATATTCATGAGTATCACAGAACCTGGAGGCCATTCAGATTCAAAACCCAATTCCGGATCATAATCCATAGAGGGACAAATTAAAACCTGTTCTGGACTCACACTGGGAAAACCTGGGTTTCAGTTTGAGCTCAGAGTTGTAAACTCATGTTTATTTTCACTTCAGCTCACAAAAAAAATGGTGAATAACCCAGAACTGCTCATCCAGGAAAGACTCCAAAGACTTGCCAAGTTCCTGACAATAGTCCATGGAAAAAAACAAGAGCACAGATCTGCTGGCAGGAGATACCTCTATCCACACTCAACTTGCACATGTTCCTTATGGTGGTTTTCAAAAATGAAATACCCTTGGGAAGGGTAGGATGAGGGAGTTAATTGAACCATACCTCTGAATGCCATAAATACCCCTCAGATTTAATGCAAAGCAATACCAAAGAAAGTACTGCAGGTTAATGAAAAAGAGAAAATGGTTGGCAGAAAGACATCACAGCAACAAAAGCATTTTACAGGACAACACATAGATTCTGCACTGTAGAGGTTTGCACTGCACTATAAAAAGTAGCAACAGAGGCCTGTGTGGGGCTCAGAACTCAAAATGTGATAGTGCAGAAGAGATGCTGCACTGGAGCAACTCAGGCAGAGCACTTCACAGTTGAAGAAGGAAGAACGTTTGCCAATTTGCATTCAAGCAGTTAGTTGCCAGACAGAATTTTCAAAGTTGTACTTCATACCCCTAATTTCACAAAGGTCACACTAGCAAACTGTTGGGGCTTAACAGACCAAAGACACATTTGGTTCTTATTCCAAGGTCCTTTCCCTGATTTTAATGTTGATGACAATGGAACAAACATCTCAAGAGCTACACAGAAATGCCAATGCACAAATGTATTATACTCAACATATGGAAGAAGTCTGAAGCCTTTCAAACCACTTACGTTTCCATGAGAAAGCTGTGGATATCAACAGCAGAATAAAAAGCCTAAAATGGGAGGCAGAAACCTATATCCTACTGTGCTAATTTGTATTGTTAGAGAAGAAAGTTAATGGCAACATTAGCTACACTAAGAATTTTCAAAAGTTGTATTTATTTTGGATTTCCTTTAAAAAATAATATCTAATGAACATGCAGCATGCTGAGTCTGTGGCACTGGTAGTGTGGCCATCACCATGGTACCTGAGCACTCAAGCAAATGATTAACCAGCAGAGCAAATGAAACAGAAGCAGAGAGCCAACAGGTACCGTGACAAGCTCTTTGTAGACCTGCCAGTACATCTCTGTCTAGACCTCTACTCCTTCAGGAATGTAGGTGAACTAGCTGACTTCTGCACTGTCCTGTCTTTCACTCATGCTCTTACAAGAACCATATCTTTTTTTCCAAACAGTGCTAAGGGATGCAGAGATATCAGACTGGCTAGGAGGAAGGGTGAGATTAATGAAAAAAAAACCAAACAAACAAACAAACAAAAAAAAAAACCAAACAAACAAACAAAAAAACCCAAATATTTTTTGTCAGGAAAACATTGCTTACAAACAAAGCAAGGGAAAAAAAAAAATTTCCATTTGCACAAACTGACTTAAGAATTGGCAACTTTTGTTATGTTTGCCAGGCCATCAGCCTGGCCACTTGAAAATTACTTCTCTGAAGAGAGAAAAAAAGCATTTTCCTCACTGAGGGCCAAAATGACCTTTCAGGAGACTGATGCAGACCATACACGAACGCAACTGCCAGCATTATCTAATAATGATGAAAAGAATACATAAAAACATACTGGTAAGGGCCTTCTGGAAAAAGTCTGGAGATAGCATCAGCCCCCCAACACACTTCAAATAAGTAGCATGTTAAGGACAGCTCTGCTGATGTTTGTTTAACATATGTGCATATAACTGTGTTGAGATTTTTTTCTAGCTTGGGATGCATAAGCAGAGACCTCTGGGGGTTTAAAAAAAGTATTCTGCTGAATCATCTACCCCTTGATGTTTTGTTTTCTGTACAAAATCTCTGAGGAGCACAGGAAAGCAGAGGGCCTTGCATGCAGGCCAACTTTAGAAAGGTTAGCTCCTTTCAGTACTGAGGAATTAAAGCAGCTCTAACACCATCCTTCCTGAAGAAGTTCCCTGTTTTCCATCACAAGTCAAAGCAATAGTATTGCAGTCTAATTAAATTACTATCATGTGGAGTTTTAACTCTTTATTACAGCTGCTTCAGACTTGTGAAGTAGATACATCCTCTCCATTCCAGTTTTGTTTTGGTTTTTTTTTAAGAGAAATAAATTTTGGGGACAATGCTGCATGACCAGCAATGAAGACTCAAGTGGTTTCTTCCCAATGCAGGTACCGTATGCTGTGCTACCACTGTGTCTCAGCAGCAGCTCTGAAGCAGATGAGGAGTGCTGCACCACCCACTCATATTTGACAGTGAAATTCTGGCTTAAAGTTCAATCTATGTGTCAGTCTGATTCTGTTACCTCTCTCATGTCTAAATTTTATCTATCACTGTCATCTCTAAAGATTCATATCTTCTGTGCACCCTATCAGGCTTTGTCATCAAAGCCTGATAGAAGATACGTTTGTATAGATGTTGTAAATAGCTTTGAAGATCTCAACCTCAGCAGGGTTGATGAATTAAGGATGTCAGCTGGGCAAAGAGTTTAACTTTTAATTAATATAGCCAAAATTGATTACTTAAAAACTGATATGAATTTTTCAAGTACATATTATTTCTCATACTTTAGCAGTAAATATTCCACCCCTTCTTGCCATCTGACTCACCAAGCATAAAACTGGAAGACTCAGCAATGATGCCAGCTTCTCAGACATAAGACCAATTTTAGATACTATAAACAGGTGTGAGAAGCCACTTTCCAGCTGCAGCAGGGAGCACAGCCCTCAAACAGTTTAGCCCTCTATGACTAAATTTCCGAATAATAGCAATTCTATTAAGCAGCCTGAACATGATAGCCAAAGCTTTTTATGACAAAACTCAGGAACACAAAACCTATAGACCAACCAACTGCAAAAAAAGTATTCCACAACACAATAATTTATTGGAAGTACTGGTGTGGTTTTTTTATTCCCTTTTGTCCATTTTCAAATGAATTGAAAGTAATAACTTAGAGGGGAAACAAAATGATAATCACTGTGGGGTTTTTGCTTCTTCCAGGTAATTTGGAGTCAGAAGGAATTCAAAAATAACAGCACGAGTGATGAAAATTACAGAGTAAGGGTGAAAACATCTAGAGGTCATCCAGTCCAACCTCATGCTCAAACCAGTACCACCTTAGAGCAGGTCACTTAGAAATAAAATGAAAAGAAAAAAAAAAAGTAAAACAGAAATCCTCTTTTGCACCAGAAGGAAAAGAATAAAGCAATAAATGTTTTCCTGAAACAAACAGCTCTTCTGTGTTGTTCATAAGTAAATATGACCAAGATGGAAAATGCCTCTTTTGGTTGACCTAGTTCCCTTCCTGCCTTGATGCAGGTGATGTTTAGCACAGCATGTGGCAAACTCTGATTCAGTTAGTTGCCAGCAGTGCTCTGCCAAGCTCCAGGCCAGAAAAGGCTAGGAATGCTGCACGTTCAGCTCCAGTGACAGAGAAAATGCTCCGTATTATTTGTTAGCAGTCGCCTCTGAGTTAAATTAAGGAAAGGAGCCAACAGCTGCAGAAAAGGGTTCCACCCCATATTTCGGCTGCAAAAACAAGGCCTCTAGGGAAGGGCTTGGACTATACAGCAAAGCAGATCAGGGTGGAGGAACCTTACGAGAGCTGAGTGAAACCCAGATGACTCATCAGAAAGTACAATGTTCCTATTTTAGCAAGAGGATGAAACAGCAGCCTGAGTTGTGCTGCAGCACAGCAATCAATGACCCTGGGCACTTGGGACAAACTCCTGTGCACACCGATATCCCTAACAGTAGGGGCTATATCACATCTCATTAAGCAAAGAGGTTTACATGACTATTAACCCAGTAATTAGCACCATCTTTTTCACCAGTGGAACTTCAGCTTTGAGTTTTCAACATTTTTAAAAAACGGTTTCATGAGTGAAAATGAAGGAATAGTTTCTCATGACTCCAGGTGACAGGGACTCATATGCAAAACTGGCATAGCAGTATATCTGAAGGACACTGCAACCAGATGATGGTCTTTCCTGTAACTTCTATGCAAATAGGGCTTCCTTGTACATCTGCAGCCTGCCTAACCCTTACCGTGGGCCAGATACCAGGATGGCCACTTCATAAACTGACTATAAAAAGGCCTAACATACCACAGAGTCACACAGGGGCAAAGCAAAGCCTGCACTTGAACAAGCAGTAGCTCCCATTTGTTATCCCCAGACACGGACCTGTGTAGCTCCCCACTACAAAAATCCCTTTGATTATATGTGTAGAGAGATGACCCGTAAGAAAAGAAAGAAGCAATCATGCTAATTTCTCTGAAAATAGGTATCAGCTGTAAGACAATGTTTATTTCCCTAGAGCTTTTCATTTTAGATAAAGAATAATACCTACCAGAGACAGCTTTAAAAATGAGTTGATATACAAGTATGGATTTCCTTAAACTGCAGGTATGTTTCTCTCTGAGGTTTTTGTCCAATACCATCTTTAATTTCTGTTACCTTCTGAGAGAATGGATTTGCAGGTATACAAGATATAGAGCACTGGAAATTAAATTAAAGGAAGAAAAATTGGAGACTGGAACTTGTACCTTTCAAGAGCAGGGGGATTCTGGTACTCATTGAGTCCCTTCCTTGTAAGAGAGATGTTGCCAACCCATGGAAAATAGTGACACGCTTTACATGTTACCTTTCACTTCCCTCAGGTACATACCACAAGGAAGCTGTGTTCTAAAAAATGTATAAACAAACAATCATCATATTAATTTTTTACATATTTTGGCACTCAAAGCACAGATAAATGAGTGTTCTGTAGCCTTACCACTTCCACAATAAATCCAGAATCAAAAAGAGTACTAGATAACTTTAACTAGCTTTTCAAAGGTGATGGTATTTTTTTAGAATATGATTTATTCCTTTTATTTATTGGCCTGCCTTGTTTCACATGGGTACTGTCTGACTGACCTCTAGATACCCTTGCACTTTCTCTGTGATATCCCCAGAATGTCAATACTTCAATTCTTCATCTTTCACTTTCCAAACATTTCTTATTGGTCACTTCTGGTACCAGTGGCTGCTGAAGTGGAAGTTTTTCCTCTGATAATCTGTACTGCTTTAATGGTTCCCAGCATGCTGAGGCTATTTTCCAAGTGTTATGGGGTGACACCAGCTGAGGTCTTGGCAATAGAAAAGTGTTTGACATGCTTATTTCCCAACTTAGTCTATTGGGGTTTTTTTCTGCTTTCCCAACCCACTGTCAGTCCCTTGATTTCTGTGGCTTAATTCCTTTTGTTATTGCTATATTCTTTGTTATCACTTCTCAGTATCTTTCTGTTAAAGCCTTTGAAGAATCTGAGGGCATTCCCACCATGCATTCAAAATTCATATTCAGTATTAAATTCCATAAATTTCTCCAAACCTCCAAGTCACATTTGTCCAAAAGCTTAGCAAATATCCCCTCCAAAAGGATCAACAATAGTCACATCTCTCTTATATATTTATCTGTAAACTGGAGTCTAGGAATTGTAGAACATAAACCTTGTAAAATGATTATCATGTTTCAAACAGTTCTAATATAAAATATTACACATAAACCAAGTCACCAGTTTTAGCGTGTCTCCAAAATAACATATGCTTAGAAATGCTTATTCTTGTAGCATCACTATCCCTTTTCCTTTCCAAGATAAAATGAGCCTTACAGCAGCATGCCTGAAAAAGCAAAATTCTCATATAATTTCAATCACTCAGTTTGTTCACGAGTTTTATACAGCTGACTGAACACCTATTATCTCAGCCGAAAGAGAAGCTGTGAGTTTGCTCACCTCAGTCACCTGCAGGATCTTTGAAACGCCTCCTCTTCTGTTCCTTCTGAAGAGTGCCTTCCTGCATCTCCCAGTCCATTCTTGAGTCCACCAAACATGCAGTCATCAATAAGTTCTGGCTAAGTTATCCTATGTAACTCTGAATAAAAAAATGAGAGACTCGCAGATCCCGCAGAAGGTCATCTTTGCTCTGTTTGAAAATGTTGGTGTCTTGGTGGTCTGTCACAGTCAGGTCTCCAGTAGTAAACTGAACAACCTATCCTCCTGGCTCTTCTTTTCTTCTTTTTCTTTTCTGTAAACACATAATCAGTGCTTCAAATCCTTTAGGTATCACAAATTGTACTTCTCTATTGCCCTCTACTGACTGCGAGCCAGCACCGCCTTCCCGGACAAACGGCACCCGGGACACGGCGCGCTTCCCTCCGCCCGCCCCCCGGCAGATCAGTGATGATAGACGACGACCAAAAGTCAACACAAATCATTCTATTTTTTCCTTTGTTACAAAACAGAAGGCAAGATTTACAGCTTGTTGGCCAGCCGTGGTAGCTACAAAACACTAAACAACAGAAGCAGGAAGCAGTTACTAACCCGAGGCTGCTAATGCAGGGTTTTTTTGGTGAACAAAAGCCAGGAAAAAGTAGAGACGAATGCATTCTGCCTTGAAATGCGTCTGAACTCATCCCACTGATGCCATAAATACTGTAGCAGGGAGCTGAGGGTTATCTGGTTTTAAGTGTCTGGTCCTGCCAGCCTGCCAGCACTGGATGCACTGAAATACTGAGTTTTGATGGGAGTTCTGCAGAATGGGGCTCATAGAGGGCCAGGGTTTCTTCATCATTTCCCCTTTGTTTCAAGAGTTTTATTTGTTTAGCACATTCAGCACCCTACCTAACATGAGAAACAGTTTCTGCCTCATGAGACAGGTACCAGGACAAGACACATGATAATGCTGCATCAATGGCAGTGGGAGGTACTGTTTCCACTGCTTTTTGGACAAAGATGATCTATAACGAAAAGAGAAACAAGCAAACTAATGTGAAAAAGGGAATGGCCTAGTGTAGTTTCAGGAGCAGAAGAAAAAGTGTATAAGCATTACAGACAGACTGGAAGAGACTGGGGAAAAACAAACAAAAAAACAACCAACCAAACAAAAAAACCCAACAACAAACCCCAACATAAAAGCAGGGATAAGAAAAGTATAAGAGCGGGGGGACAGGAGAGAAATAAAAATTAATCCTTTGCACTGTATTAGTCAGTGCTTACGTAGTATAGTACAGGGCTTGTTAACCAAATCACTCAGGCACTTGATCTCACCGAAAAAATGTTATCCTGAGGTGCTGGTGCAAGTGCTGTGGCCCCCCTGCACCGCTCCAGGGGCAGAAAGGAGTCAGGTCCAAGCTTCAGACTACTGATAAATGCCCAGCACATTTTCCTTTTGCCAGGCAGAGGCTGGAAAAGAACGTGGCACTATCTTGCCTCACCATTCCTCCTCCGCAACCAAGTCCCTCAGGGGCTGAAGATGGTGTAAATGGTAAAAACAGTCCTGCTCCCCTAAAAAGTGTTGAAACTACATTTGCTTACTTGTGTTCAAAAACTATTTTTTTTTTCAACTGCTATTAATAAATGAGAATATTTCATTTGCCAAAAATCTGTTGACAGATGAACGCCAGTTGTGTTTTAAATAGGTATTATGTGACATCCCTGCTCCTCCGCTAGGGAAAGGTAGAGCTCACACAAAAACCATCATAAAAATCAGCAACTTGGCAACAAAAAACATAGTATTGAAAAGTCCCTTGAAAATTTTACTTTTTAATGCCAAAGCCAAGTCAGCAGAAGCCCCAATTGTAGCTATTGCAAAGATTTTGCTAACAAACACAGATTTATTTGCTGCACTGTTAATGCTCTCCTATTAAAGGAAGCCTAAAAATTCAATTTTTTTCCCCTGCTTTTCTATTTCTAAAGCCCTCGGCTGCTCCATGTTAGGAAATAAGAAATAATTATGTTTATTCAAATTCCTTCATAGAATATTGAGGCCTGCTCAGATGAATACCTCTCCTAAATGAACACCATTACCAAGAGATCAAAGCAGAAGAATGTCTAGCAAATGAATGGGGCCAAGGGAATTAATAAAACACACATCAAACGCTGAGAAACTGAGTGGTTTGGGTTTTCTTTTCTCTTTAAGAGGAGCGCATTTGCAGAGCGATAAAGCAAAGTACGTAGCTACCAAAATCAATGACAAGGGACGTAAACAGAGCGGGAGTCTGCTGGCGTTCTGGAGCTGCTGCTTGAAATTTGTCACGTGACAGCTCTGAACAAACAAATCCGTGTCTTTTTCCCTAATGTAAAAGTTTTCTTTCCTACACACAAAAAAAAACCCCAAACTTGTGACTCCGCTGAAGGCACAGGCGGCTCCTGAACACGGATACCAAAAGCTTTCTACCGCTTCGCTACGGACGGCAAGGCCAAAGGGGCGACTGAGAACCCCCCGCCCCTCAGCCCGCCGGGCTGCCCTCGCGCCGCTCCGCGCACCGGCTTCGCCAACGGACACGCGCAGCCGTTGCTGCCGCCCCAACGGCCGCCGGCGGCAGAGCCCTCGCGGATCCCTGGCCCGCCGCCGTCCGGACACGAAGCCTTCGCCAAGGCAGCTCGTCCCGGCGGCGACCGGCTCCACCGGCTGCCTCCCCGCTCGCCCCGCGCTCCTTTCCCACTCCCGGCCCAGCAACCCGGGGTACGCCGCGCACCGCCTGTCTGAGCCGGACGAGTTCCGGCCCGTCCAAGACCGGAACCTTGGTGATGAGGTCGCAGGTACCCGCCGGGCCTTATCGAAACGCTGCACATCACACCCCCTTTCCCCTCCCCGCCCTCGGCCGCCGGACCTGGCTGACGGCGGCTTCCGGTGGGGCGGGAGTTCAGCGCCATGGGGCGGCAGCGGCGGTTCCTGGAGGCGGCAGCGGAGGAGCTGGTGGGCTCCTGTCCGGGCCAGGCGCGGTTCTTGCTGTAAGCGCCCTATGGCGGGAGGCGGCGACCCGCGGGGCGGGGCGGGGCGGAGGGGAAGCAGGAAACGAAGCGGCGAGAAACTGCGCTCGCTGGCTGGAGGGGTGTGGGTGGGAAGCGAGCTGCTGCTGACGCACGTGGATAGCCCCGCCTCCTGTCCTCGCGCCTGCCGTGGCGCGCCGCCGCGTGGCCGGGCCCGGTGGAGGTGTCGTGCCGTGACTCTGTGCCCTTTTCCCGCGCAGGTGGACGCTCCGAAACTCCCGAGGCGAGTGAGAGGGCCCTGGCGCCGGCGGTGGTCCCGCGGTCTCTGCCCTGCCGCAGGAGGCTGCAGAGGAGGAGAGGGGCTCCCGCGGTCCCCTGCGTCGGTGGAAGAGCCCGGTGTAGAAGCCCGGTGTAGAAGCCCGGTGCAGCCCCGCGGGGTTGACCTGAGCTCAGAAGGGCAGAAACACGTCCCTAATTGCAGAATGCAGGCTATCCCTTTTTCACACGTTCCCCTTTCTCCGGCGCTCCCCCCACAGCCGTGCCAAGGGTGTGCGTCGGGGTTGTCGGCAAGGGTGTGCTTGCTGGACAGCAGGGTGCGGGTGTTTCCCCGGGGCTTTAGACAGGGGTGCTTAAGTCCAGTTGTGGCAGCAGGGAGTAACAAGGCAGATGCAGAAGTGAGCCTCTTATTATTAGGCTTGAAATTTATTTCAAAGCACTTCATCCCAGGGTGAGATGCTGTCATCTTCTTGCACTTAAAATGGGCAAAGAGCTTTTCAAGGCTTTGGCGTCAATGATCTAGCAAAAGAGTATACCTGCTTGGAGCTCCTTGCAGAATTGTGAGCCTCTGTCATTAAAGATTTTTAGGAAGAAAACATTTTTTTCAGGAAAATTTACAGTTACCTATTGTCTAAACTTACGCTGTGAATTAACTTAGCGTGAGTGGGGCTCAGCTTCCTCTTGTGTTCTAGTTGTATCTGAAACTTCAAAAAAACCGTATCTACATAGGTAATGTTAAAATAGAAACATAATGTTTTAAATTTGTTTGTAAATATATAATTTTATTTAAATTTTACTCTACCTTTATTAATTTGTAGATAATGAATGTGGATTAGAAAGAATATGTCCTTACTGCTTCCAGTTCCTGGTTCCTGATAGCTTCCGTGTGCGTCTCAAACCAAAGATGAAAGTGACTCCACAGATAGAGAAAGTTCTTAAACTAGAGGCAAAGAACCACAAACTTAATATGAAACAGACAAAGCTTTTGAAAAAGTACAAGGAGTCAAAAAGTGTTCTGGTAAGGATATTTACTTGAAACTGCCAAATACCTGATACTTCCCTGAAACCTTTCAGTGGCATAGAATACAAGATACAGAAAAAATTCTCATAGAAAAGGAACTCAAACCTACACATTTTTTTTTTTTTTCAATAAGCATATAACTCTTCTGTCATAATGTCCATTCACAATCAAACTTTGTAAAAATATGCCCTCAACAATAGAGAGATCCTGAGCACAATGACAAGAACCGTAAGATTGCCTGCCCTCCTTCCAAAAGAAATTCCCAAAACAAACAAATCCACATTTCAGAGAAGTTACACAAACAGCTCTGCCTTCCCTGTGATATCTTTAGCAGCAGTATGAGTAGACTCTGCAGATGTCTAAGATCTTACTGACAATTAAGTAATTTCTTCCTGCCAGGAAGCTCTGGCATTTCCACTGTCAGCTGCTGTATCATTTGCATAGCTTTGCAAAAAATAGTGGGAGTGGCAGATTTTTGCCTGTTCGTTATTTCTATGAATGTGGCAGAACTAGGACCAGGCAATCCTAGTAGATGCAGAGCCTTAATACAGCCATGTAGATCCTAAAATCCATTAAAGTCCTTAGAAACCCATTGCTAAGAATACCCACAAGCATACCTAAGAAGAAAAATGTGCCAGTGGCTCAATGTGCCCCTATGTGCAACTTGACATTTACTGACTTTGTTTCTTCTCTGAAGAAGAGTTTGAGGGACTGATTGATTGTAAAGTTTTTTCAGTTTTATCCATTGTGTAAAAACATATTTGCTCAACCAGCTTTTACTCCATTTATTTTAGTAGATTTGATGGCTACATCAGATTATTGTTACCTTCCCTATGAATAGATTTTTTTTATTTACATTTGTCTGAATATTACTGATTGTAGGAAGTCTTTCAAAACTAAACCACATAGGTAATTTAAACAAGTAAATGTTGCTCTTAGGGCTTCAGTTCTTTTTCCTAAAATTACTGTGAGATTTAATTACTAAGTTTTAGATTAATTACTGTTGTTTGAAGAATAATAGTATACATTTAATGTAGTGTTGCCAAGCCCTGCACTGCTATTAAAACAGGCTGTGTGAACGGATGTTTTAGTAAATGAGACAGCACCCTGTTGTGCCCAGCAGTTGCTGGCACAATTGGTATTTTATCAGATGAGACTTTGCTCTTTTAGGGAGTAAAATTTGTGAAACAAAAAATTTTTGAAGAGTCAATAACATAACAACCAATAACAGTAAAATAAGGCACTCCAGAAAGGCACCTATGCTATTACTCTCTCTACATTTTAGATCATAGTTGAGCAGCAGAAAGGGCATCTGAGAAGCTGGAATCTTTGCTTTATTTTCCTGGGATCAGTGTACATTAAGAACTGTCTCTTTAGACAACTGGTGAACAGTGTCCTATGGAATTATGATGGGTTCTTAGGTTTATTTTGTAGCTGGAGGGGTTTGTAGGATGCACTGTGCATTCATGTGAGTAGTTTAAAATTCAGTTCTAAATAGGCCCACTTTAAACTCTGGGTAATATTCTAATCTTGGGATGTAATTACAGTCTGCTGCACTTGTGTTGTACTCAGTTCTGTTTGAATTTGTCTGTGGATTAAGATTTAAGTATATCCAGTCTTAAGTATTTAAAATACTGTCAGCAACTGACAGCTTTTAAAATTAGCAATGTAGATCCCTACAATCTAATACCTGAGATTTAGGAAAATGAAAATTCAAGTGTGGTTGAAAATTAAACCAAGCCACAGTGTGACAGATTGTTCTCTCATACCTTTCTTTCTCATATCTTTCAAGTAGAACTTCATATGAGAATGCTTCTGCCATGACAAGGCAGATAACATAGGAACTGTTTCAGGGCTTTTAAATTTTTTTTTTGAGTTAACTGCATATATAGTTCAGTGAATGGAAACTGTCTGGGCAGTGCTATGATTAGTCCACTAATTCCTGCATTACAAGGTTTTCACCTCCATTTATATTCTGCGGAGTGCTAAATCATCATGTGATGCTGGTGGGTTTTTTTTCTCATCTGAATTTCATTTATAAGAACTAAAAATACATCAAAACCTGTGACATGTAAGTCTTTCTTTGCTTTCTTGCTTTCTTTTAGTTTGTTAAGCTGACTGTCTAGAGACAGTCAAAACATGTAACTGAAAATGTTTCAGCATATCTAAATGTAATTCTTTCTAAGCAGTCTGAGTTTAGGTAAATTTATACGCTTTGAAATGAAGAATGATTTGATATAGATGTTTTCAAAACAGCTTAGACATTTTGGTGACATTTTTTTGAGTGTTTGTTTTGGTTTTTTTAACCAGAAACATCATGTAACTGATTTTCAGTCAGTCTAATTGTGTGCCTCAAAAAGTTGTCAGAGTGTATTACTCTCATGTCTCTTAATAAGAGTAGTTGCCATGGCAGTAAGAGATGCTGGGAGTATCTAATGGATCTCTGTGACTGTCTGACATTGTTGGTTCTGCTACACCCCTGCAACACACTGTGCTGCTGAAGTTCCCTGCAGCCTAGGACTAAAGGGGTGGAAGACAAAGTGCCCTTTATTTAGAACCTACTCCATATTGTAGTAAGTACTTTTGCACTAGTAGAAAGCCTCTTGTTTGTTCACTGATAATTGCTGTTACTAGCCATGAATGACTGGTTTTGAGAGTTTGATAATTTAAGTATTTTATCACAAGACTCCCTGAAAGTGTGTAATACAACTTCATCAGGGGTAGAATATGCTAATGAATTTAGATCATGCAGTATGTCATGTTTTTTTGAAAAATACTAATACCCCTAATGTATACTCAAGATATCATACATCCAGTTCAGGTGCTGTTTCATCTTTCTGTTTTGACAGGGCTGTTTTCTGTATTTCACTGTACAACATTACATTCAGTGTTACAGGTCTCCTGAAATGAGTTGCTAGGGGATTGGAGTCACTTCTAGATAAACCCATAGGAAGTGTTTGGCTTAAGAAACCTGAACTAAAATACGAGGTGTAAAATATATTTTGCTTTTTAATGAGTCATTCACTTAAGCAAATACTTCATTTCTGTCATGATATTTGGAGAACACTAGATAATTCTTACAATTGCTTTGTAACGTAAAGGTGGAATGACTGAAAGAATGGTTGCTGTTTCCTTTCTTCTCTCCATAGCTGGTTACTTGCAACTCATGCAACAAAACAAGACGACTTGATGGTAAAAGCAGGGATTTTCTTGCTACCAAGACGCAAAATTCTGGCACTCCAAGTATTAAATCTAGCCTGAGGACACCAAATGTAAAAATTCAGTCTGCAAACAAAGTGACACCTGTAAGCTGCAGTAGGTTGGGATATAAAGGGAACAGCCCCTCATCAACTCCCAGGTACCTGTTTCTCTCCTATTTAAATAGCACTTTGCCGAGCAGAATGTATGTCTTGTGGGGAAAGGGCATTGTGTGATGATGTCAGATCAGTCACTTAAAGTTTAAATTGATAACTAAGTATTTTTCTTAAATGGTCTAACTGAGGAGATGACTTTTAACTTTTCAACCTTTAAAATCATAGATTCTAATGAAAAGCAGCTATGTGCAAAGACTGTTCAACTATGTCTTTGTCATTAATGTAAAATGTCTGTCTGAAAATCTGTAATACCAAGTTATACTTTTGACTGCTCATTTCACATGAAAATACACTATGTCCAAAATTTTTCACTCAGATTATATGCACTTTCATAGTTAATTTTAATTCTGCTTCCTTACCTTTAAGATATTTGAGTCTTTTATTTTTCAGAACATGTGTATCTGGACAGAAGACAACCAGCTCTGCTTCCAAGACTCCCCGAAATGCCAAATTTCACTTTTCTAAGTTAAAACGGATGCTTGACCTAGAAGAAAAGGAGAAAAGCCAGAAGGCAGATTTGAAAACCTTCTTGACTTTACTTTAATTATACATTATTTCAAAGTAATAAAGCTTACAGCAGTAAGTACTGTTCCAGATTTAGATCAACAAAGTGATTTCTGTAAAACTCATGCTAACAGCATGTACCATGTGAAAGCAAAGACCATTATTTTTTAGCAGCAAACTCTAGGACTGATTGTCCACAAGAGGGAGATGAGAAGAAAATAGCCAGTCTAATATGCTTGGCAATTCTGAACACGTTTTGCAGTCTCCAATGGCCCAAGATTTAAAAGCCAGGATCTGTCCTTTGAGGAAGCTGACAATATTGGATCCAGCCCAGGGGCCAGCAGGACCAATAGATATGTTGGCAGATCTGAAAGCAGTGTGGGGATGAGGAGGTTGCAGTTTGCTCCACCTCACTCTTCCACTATTACTATGATAATGCATTACAACAGAATGTAAAAGATCTCATCTCTGCTTTGCATGTTTGAGTAAAACAAAGACACTTTGACTGGCACTTTCTGCAGGTACAGCATTTTCAGGGGTATAATGTAGTGCCCTGTATGGTTGCTGTCTTTTGATACTTGTGGTAATTTTAAGCACACCCTTTAACACAGCCTTTAGAAAGGTACCAAAATAACTTACTCTTTAAGACAGTGCTTACATACAAAAAGATAGACCAGCATATCACCAGATTATGAATCTTTCTCATGTTAAGAATGTTCTCTGTGATCTGGGGGGCATCTGATACTGGTCCCAGGATAATGCAGAACCTTGTAAAACTGGGATGCTTTCAATATGGACTGACCTGCTCCATGATAGACTGCTGTCAGCACCCTGATTTGCTACTTCTACAGGAGTGGCACAGTCATAAAGAATGTGGGATGCTGCCTTTCCAGTTGCTCTGGTGCTACCAAAATCTGTCACTTCTGTCTCGTTCAGAAATGACGAGGGAGAGAACCTCTTTCTCAAATATTTTTCGGGATTTATCAGGCTTCAGAGTTGCTTCCTTCCTGGACTGCAATCTGGAATATTAGGGTTGCCCTGGACAGTATTGAAGTCATTGCACCAAAGTGTTTTGATGTGAACAGACAATTGTCAAGGTTAAAGCAGTCTCCACTGTCACATTTTATGTTTTCAATTCAGCACAGAGGTGAGAAAGGACAGTAGAAAGTCACTGTTCAGGACTGAGTTTATAGTCTGTCCTGCATATAGCCTGCAGTGACAGTTCTGCAAATCGTACTTCAGATTTCCCCTCTGACAAGAGAATCATTCAGTTAAAAACATTTAAATTCATGGGTTTAAAGATCTGCATTTTCCTTTTCCTTTTTTTTGGTCTTTAAGTGTAGTCAGATTCAGCATCGCCTAAGAAATAGGACCAGCAAGTAAGTTGGCAGACTGGAAAGGAATTCAGGGCAGGGGAGAATAGTTTTTTGAAAATTCTACTTACAGTTGCAAAGATTGGCATGTAACCTTTTTATATCTCCTGTTACACTTCATGAGAACTTCAAAAGGTTCACTGTTCCTTATGTATGTGTAGGATCAAATTAACTGTCATTCTTTGATCACAGTACAGACCTTGGAGTTACACCTTTTCCAGTGTAGATCTTGGCACTAATTCACCCGTTGTTGCTGTATTTATGATCCAGTCTTCTGGAAGAATACTTCAATCTTGTTGATGGAAAAATGTGCTTTATACAAAAGTATTTGAAAAACAAGTTTTGCAATAAACTGTTATATTAAAAGTACACATATTAGATATTCTACTGCTGTGCTTCCTATGAGGCTTACCTGAAACCAGGGTGGGCATCTGCTGTGTTTTAAGGTGCACCAACATTAATGTGTTGGAGTAAATCAAAAGTATGCTTTTGAAGCAGGTCTCCCACCTGTCCCTGTTTATGGTGCGTTTTATGTAAGACTGTGGTCTCAGAGTACATCAGTCAAACGCCTTTTGAATAAAACTACAGGTAATGGAAAAAAGACATGATTCAGGGCATAACCAGTGTGCTGGGAATGCTTAATGGGCAATCTACCCACAGGAGAGCTAGTCTGAAGCACACATCTCCACAAGGTGTATTGTGGCTAGCAGGCACTGAGCTGCGGGCATTCTGCACACCAGGTGTATCTCTTGCAACATGCTGTTTGTTAACGCAGACAGTCTTGTCATGCTCCAAACAATAGCTTTTTTTTGTTGCAATTACCAGAGTTGTCAGGTGTGTCCAGATGTGGTGTTATAAGGGATCACTACTGCAAAGTGACAGACTTTACTGTGGGGAAAAAAAAATAATAATTCATTATCTGCCATTCCTTGTTTGACAAGTGTGCTTCAAAACGTTGGGCAGAAATAGTGTTGGCATTTGCTGTCTGAAGTGCTTTTGTTATTCCTAAGCCTCTAAGACAATCTTTTTCTGTTACTGGACTTTTAACAGAATCAGTGTTTTGGAAAACAGAATGATAATGGTTTAGGTTGGAAGGGACCTTGAAGACCATCTAGTTCCAACCCCCCTGCCATGGGCAGGGACACCTCCCACCAGCCCAGGTTGCTCAAGTCCCAGCGAGCCTGGCCTTGAACACTTCCATATATATATAGCCATATACATAAGCACATACATATTACTATATATGATGTATATAGGCATACACACACGTATATGCACACACACACTCATCTGATGTACTCTTTCCTTTAGAATAGGTGACATTCCTGTACCTGATGGAACACTGAAGGTTAATTGTTGGCTGCAACAGACTACTGCTGAGCCTCCCCAGCAACCTCTGCCACACAGCCTTACTGGGCTGTGTTTGAAGAGTTGGAAGAACAACTCTAGAGAGAGGAAACAGCCTCACAGCTTTTGGTAGGGTCAGAATTTCACCCAGACTTTTTAAAGCAAGACCAGAAGGTTCTCTGTTAAGCATATATCCCTGTGTACAGGTATTTAATTACAGAGTGAGAATTACTTCCCAGCTCATACAAATCCTATTTATGCGATGGTATGTATATCATTGACAGTAATAGCATCATACTATATATTGAAAATGTTACAAAGTGTCTTAATAGACCTAGCTCAACTACATTGCGTTTTATTTTGAAACATCAGGTTGAGCCATTTTCCCATTTTTGAGTATTGGGAACCTTAAGCTAGCATATCACAGCTGGTTACCCCACACCCAGACCCATCTCTGAGAAAATGCAAACTTCAGCCAAACTAGATGCTATAGGAAAATTTCTTTTTAAGACATTTTCAGTTCTAGAGAAAATTACCTCAGACTTCTTAAATGCATCACTTCCTTAATGAAAAACTGTCACACAAAATACAAATACAGAGAGTAATAAACTTCAAAATCACTATCAACCATTTCCCAGCATCACTACGAGATTTTGGTTGACTCTTAAGTACAGGGATCAATTTGCACTAAAGCCCCTTCACATCATGAGTAGGGAAGCAATAAAGGCTGATTTCAAAGATGTTTTTACAACAATGTTTTATTCTATTAAATATGAAAGAGCGTACATACTGGTGTTATTCTGAGAACATAAATTACACAAAGATTACACATTGTCAGAAAAAGCACAATAATGAAACATCTTTACATTTCAAACTTCTTGTTAACTTTTAACAAATGAGTCTATTTCTGTTGCAAACAAGTAACGAGTGCTACTGAACTTTTGCAAATTCCCACAAAAACATCATGCTTAGTAGGATACATTAATATTGTAAAGATGAAATCAGAATTAGATTTCTAAATAACAAGATGGAAGAGATTTACTACTTAAGATAAATGACACACTGAAATCGGAGCTGAGACAAGATTGGTCATTCGTTAAAAAAAATTCCACTTCAGACACTACATTTGAGTCTGCTTTCTTTACTTGCAGGAATAGTCACTGTGGTTATAAGCATTGACTAATGAGCAGAACCGGCCCTAAGTATTTATACATGTAAGCATCAAATCTTAGATGTGCTGGTTTTCTAGTTCACTAATTTTTCCACTGAAAAAAAGCCACACCCGTGAATCTATTTGCTTACATTTCAAAAGGTTGAAATCCAGCTCTTCTGCAGAGGACCAGTCAAGCCTACATACAATTTCTATGTCTTCCGTGGTCATCTGCACAGGGTGCTACTGTATCCTACCCATGTATTTTGGGTCATCACTGAAGTACCAGACTGAGTTAGCACTGAATTGTGAGAGCAGTATTAGTCTATGCAAGTCCCAACACATTGTCATCTTAAACTTCAGGTAAACAGGAATGTGATTTTATCATAATGAAAGCTCTCCATTTGACATTCAGAAGACTACTCAGATAAAATACATATTAAGTATGTAGTTTGGGTTGTGTTGCTAGGGATTAACTGAGGTGTTTAAATATATTAATACAAACATTAACAGAGTGAAACAGAGAAGCTAATGTTACTGCAGGCTGTAGTTTAATTTTCAAAAGGATTAATGAAGCACAATTTCTAAGAATGGTAATTTTTGTAACCAAGGACTTTACATTTATTTTTAAAACCACAGAAGTGGGCTAATATTCCTGATATCTTTCAAAACATTCTGCAAAAACAAAGCTTGAGCCTGCAAACACTAGAATATACAAGCAGTCCCAGTGACTTCCAAGGTAAGCATTGTCAAATGGCAGAGAGCTGCAGGTATCTCTTTGCCTTTTTTCAGAGAATGTTCAGTAAATGTGCAATATAGTGAAGAAAATATCCGAATTATTATGCTTTTATTATTAGGTGAAAAAATGTTCAGATATTTTATAATTGTGCCTTTTGTAGTGTGGGCATTCTGGTTTCAGTAGAGTCAGACCACATTAAAAAAGACAGGCAGGGTACTCCACACATTTTCTTTCTCAGGGTAGTAATGCCCCAAAGCAGTTCTATTGTATAATCCCTTCTACAGCTAAAACATTGTGCTGCCCAGTTTCACACTGTTATTTCCATTTAGACAAAAGTTAACATTTGCTTTACATTTCATTTCCACCCAGGCATGTTCTCCCTTCCAGCTCCTAGGCACCCTTCCTTTCCGCACCCAGCCTCTTTTTTCTTCCTGAGATGTCAGAAGTACGTACATTAAGCTTTGGAACCTGAGAATTTGGAGGTATTTTTTGATAATACAGGGCTGCATTTGTAGCATACCATGTTATCTCCTGCTATACTATTTCAGTTACAATATAAATCTTCTAACTACTTGATACCTGATGCCTTTCCCATATAAATAAAAAACAATGTACCGTTCAGCCACTAATATATGACACTTGCTATAAGACTGACCTTTACCTTCTGCAAGTCCTCTTTTCCAAACAAATGTTGAAGGATCATTTACCAAAAACCCAACTATGAAATATTCCTTGAAGTAAACAATTTCACAGTAAAATAAAGAAAAATATATCTGGAAAATAGCACTCTGTCAAAATTAAAGCTTATATACATCAGGAAGTTGTTGAGATTTTTTTCCTCATTCTTTCATCAGTTCTACATTATCTGTAGATAAGCAATATTATCACTAAGAGTTACGAACAAGAAAAACAAGCAGAGTGAAGTAAGTGTTGTGTCTTTTTTAATACTCTTGAGAGATCAAGGAAATTCAGCATTCAACTTGCTTACTAAAATTATTTTTCATTAAGGTAGCAAAAGCCTGTTTAAGCTTAATTCCCCATGTTTTTGAGCATCCAAGACTTAGATCCTTCAATGCACTCTAAAGAAGCCATGCCTCTGCACTTACAATCACCTCTGGACACTAATTAAGTTTTCCATGGATGGGATTCAACTGTGAACTCACTATTTATCCTTCTTGTTTCATGATTTGTTTTATAATTCCTAATAGATTAAGCTGTTTTGATATTTATCACAAATTTGGTGATACCATTTAGCAAAAATGAGCTTTAACTGCAGTTGTAATGAACATAGATGTATATAAGAATTTATGAGCTGAGTTCTAATGTACTAGAATAGAAATACTTAAAACATTAAACTTGTACCTGAACATTCATTTTCTTATCACGAAACTAATCTGAAAAGATGCCAGTAAGTGTTATTTAATTTTGCATGTTAGACTTAAACTGAATAAACACTTCTCTGGGCGCAACACAGTTAGCTGTGTTTTCCTATGGAGTGGAAAATTGCCACTCAAAACTCTCAGATCATTGGATAACTAGTGAGCGCTGATGAACTATTTTCAGCATTCCTATCTGTCAGATTTTTTGATGAAATTAGTGTTCTACATTGCATCCTATGAAATGCCGTGTCCATAGCTTGTATTTTTATCTTTTGGGGTTTTTCCCCTGCTTAACTGAGGTCTAATTCATGGCAACTTCCATGAGAAAAGATAATTGGACTGAGGTACTTATGTCCAAGTGTATCTATTTTAAAGACAAAGATTATTCTCCATTCACATCCAGCAAGTATTCTAGCAGTTAGCCCTGTAGAAGTCAGTAACAAGTGACAGATCACTATCTTCAACAATTACACTCCAGATCTATTTTCAATAGTTGTGGTTTTTGAAAAAGAAGAATAGATTTTTCTAAAGAAAAAATGCTTTCATGTGAGGAGTATTAAACTTGTAAATTTTGAACTTAACTAATGCAAAAGAAGACCTGACAGGTGCAAACCCATAACAAAGTGCAATCATTAAATAGTCCAATGGTAAATCCAACTCAAACACTTGCAGCCCAGGTTTTTAAGGTTATCTAAATGCCAAAGCTACAGATAGGCATTTTATAAAAATCACACATCAATTACACACCTAATTCCAATTGAGTTAAAACCCTCAACTTTCTGGCAGCTTGATAGATGCCTGCCTGTATCTTTCAGTTTTTAAATGACCTTAAAAGCTGGTGCATAGTATGGCTTTTCACAAATTCAGCTACCTGGAGACAAATACCACATTTGTGCTACGCAAAAGACTTTCTTGAAAACAGACACTCAGCAATAATTTTCCAGTTTCACTGACACACAGGCCTGAACTGTCTCCTCCTGTTCTGTGAGAAAAGATAATGAAGACCTAGAAATGTTTGCTGGAGTGGTTGGAGGTGGGGGACTGGAAGGCCATGTTGGTCTCCAGGTTTTCTCAGTGGAAGTGGATGTACAGTGTGGCTGTAATAATTCTGTTGCTGAATGTATGGATGCTACACAGCAGTGTCAGATTTAAATAATGGGCATTTAACAATTGGAACAGTTTAGAGAATGACCTTTCAATTTAATTAAAGCTGTAAAAAGGCTTTGGGATTAACCTTTTTAGATGGAGACAGATGTTCCAGAAATAGATCAGAGTACAAATGAACGGTGTCTCAATTTAGAAACTAAGCAGCTGTAAAAATAAAATTACAATTCTGAAACACAATTAAACTGGTCAATTATATAGTTTCTTATGCTGACTTTTAAATGATACTAAAATATTGCAATATTTTGAATAGTTTAAATACCTGCTCAGTGTAGCATGATTTATATTTTCCAATACAAAATTGGTTACTAAAATTTACTTCAAAAAACCCCACCTGACTTGTTATGGGAGTGGGTAATTTAAATGTAATGGACAGTAAGATCACTTTTAACTTTGCATTAAATTGCATCAACCTTCCTGCAAACATAAGCTTGTGATTTTCACATTTCACTCCTTCACTAGCAACTGAACTACCTCAAGTTAAAAGTATGTTGATTATATGTTGATCTACATTAAATATAGGGTACATAAGAAAAATCTTAGCACATTTTTTTCAGGGCACCCAACTAAAATCTTTACAAAAGATAAGATAATTATCCATTCTTCAATGTGATAGACACAGATGCCACTTCTATAAATGTACCCTTATGCTGACTCGCCAATAAAATAGTAAACAAATCAACTTTTTAAACAATTTTTTTTTTTATAAATTATTAGAGTATTTTTACTGACACTCTCCAACAATATACAAAAATAATACTACAAGAGTACCAATCAGTCTGACCTACCCCTCATTTCACAGAAAAGTAGAGGTTATGGAAGGATGTTCTTGTAATCAGTCATCGCTGTAGATGTCTCCTGCAAAGGGTAGGTGTACATGGCTGCCTGTAACGTTAGGAAGTCGAGACAGATCAGGCAGGTTCTGGATGCGTGACCTGAGTTCTTTCCGTACTTGGGACACTCTGGCTAGCTTCCGCTTGTACTCCTGTAATGCAGAAGAATCCAAACATGAGGCTCTTTTGCTAATGCTATCTCTACGACTTTACTGCACTTGCTGTTTTCCAAATGAAGTATTCCTTATGCACGTTATCTGACTAGACATCAAGTGAGAACTCGGAGAACTGGCTATTTTGGAGGCAGAGGCATCAGCTTCAGCATTTTCTCAGCTTCAGACTACAGAAGCATAGCCAGGGGATTATTATTTGCTTTGAAATCTAAGTACATAAATGCTAAACAAGGAAGACAAACCTCAGTCAACCTAAGTACACACATTTCTGCATGCGACTAGTAGAACGGGATTATTCTCAGAAACTGTATTAAGGATAATTGATACACATACCCTACTGTCACTCACAAAGTATGGCAGGACAAACTTACTGATGTCCACGAATTTCAGCTCATACTTCTGAAAGAATAAAAACCAACCAAATACCACCTAACCAGGCCTGTTGTTCAGCCTCACCAAGCTGACCAATCAGAAGTATTTTCTATTAACTTTTATAATAAGAAACATACTGCATCAGTACATTTGCAGATCTAGCTCTGAGTTTTTTTAGAAACTTTTTGAATTGGAGACTTAAGATTGCACATTGTGTGGGAATGTATGTCAATCATTAAATGTATGAATTGGGAGTGGTTTATGTGGCACTTTTCACATGAAATAACATTACACAAGATAAAGTATTTAACATGGCAAAACAGTGCACTATAACCTAGTTAGTGCTCACATATTAAGAATATGAGGCAGAACACAGAAGAATACCAGCTTGTACAAAATGAAAACAGTTATTCCAAGATGCAGGTAGATTAGGGTATAATTTGCAGGATTATTTACATTTCAAAATCTTGGAAACATTTCTTTGAAGAGCAGAAGAGACAAAGTATTAGCAGGCAAAGCATCGCTTCATGAAAATATACTGTAATTCACAACCCATCAAATGCTTTCTAGTGTGGCTGCAGGTTTTGTTGCACCCTGGGAATGGCTGGAAATAGCAAGAAATAGTTAACCTACAACTTGGATAATCAGCCCATAGATAACCAAGAGCTCATGATTATAACCACTTTTAAATAACAGAGTGGGAAAAAACCAAACCCACAGTCTACATCATCCTGTAAAAGTGCCAAACACAAACACTTGAAAGTTCCAGCGAGTATAAAAAAAATGCAAATATATATAAAAGATAACAATCATGCTATTTATAAAGTCTAAACATAATTTTAAACATTTTCCTATACTGTTAATGGCATGAGGTAAAAAGAAATTCTAATGAAAAGACCTTTTGGCAGTAAAACCATTATAGTAGTACAAATGTTAAATACCTGGTGCATGATCAAGATTACTGGACAAGGTTCAACACATGTAAACCCAAAATTTCTATTAGCAGCAAGTACTCTTACCAAGGGCAGTAAGAGAACCACAAGAAATCTTAAATTCTTAATGAGAAAGTAATGCATAGCTTAAAAAAAAAAAAAAAAAAAAAAAAAAACCCCAACAAAAAAACAAACTGAAACTTTACATAGAAAGAGAGAAAAAACCCGATCACCTATTTCTTGATATTTTTTCTATTTAAAAAGGAAATGTTATATACACTTCAGAGTCTTATGAGATACCAAACACAGTGAAAATACAGATGCCTAGTCAGGACTGTCAACACATAGTGACAGTTCACAGTGCAAAGCAGCATTGCTTTTATGATACAGATGACTAAAAAAGTCTTACAACTGCAAGTCCTTTGTTTCTAGGAAAACTGTTACTTGCCCACACTTGCCAAAAACATTCTCTCTGGCACAAGTGACTTCAGGGCGTGGCTGAAGGGCTGCATCCTGATACCATATACTTAGAGTAATGCCCAAAGGCCACAAATTCTTTATTGTTTCATATCTAATATTACAGCAGAATCTAGAGGCCTCAGTGATTCTGTGCAAGAGTCATAGTACTTTGGCAGCATGTAAAAAGCCAGTAACAGACTATTTCTTGCCCTTTGTATTATCTATTTTAGTCCAGATTGCAGAGATATACTCCTGACTATTATTTTAGGCAATAAATTGTAATGTCAGAGGAATAGGTAAGTTTCATTGCTGGGTATAACAAACAATTTGGCAACATACAGAATTCCAGTTAACGAAAATCACTGTATTGAGAAGCAGTATGACTGGAAATTGAGCACCGTGCAACAAGGGCTTTGAGCAAGCCTGAAGCTAGGAGACATGGCCTCCATTGGGAAAGATGTACTGCTGTACAAAAGAGGGTGAGTAGAACTGTAGGTGAAATCAAAATACTGAAAAGGCCCCAAATAGGTAAAAGAAATTAACTATAAAATCATTCAAGCAGTTCATTCTTGTAAATGGTGTCTGAATCAGCTAAGCTAATTCTCTGCCAATGAAGAATGTGAAGAAGGAAATCAGTATCCCTCCATAAGCTCAAAGCGTGATGCTAGGCAAATACACACAGATCACACTTAACAGCTATGTTCTCTCAAGACTTTACTCCAAAACCTGAAATGTGCCTTAAATTAGAATGCCAGTTGCTTGACTTCATTAAAATTCCCTTCAGCTGATAATAAATCATTTCCATAGTAACATCACATTTCTGACATCCAGCGTTGTTCATATCGATTTTGCCTGGCACTTGTTCTCTAGTGAGTATCAATCAGCTTGATCAATATTAGTGACAGTAGGGCCCTTTTTCTCACTAAGGAAGATGTTCTTCCAAATTTGCTCTTCCATATAACACAATATTCTTTCTCTTGCCAACACATTTAGCATAATGCACACTCTTGGGGAGTCAAAATGTGTTCCTTATGCCTTCTCAGAAACAGAGACCTCTGAGAAAGTTTGCTCAAGGTTTATACTACAAGAGTAAATAAAGAAAAATACATAAAGTTTTATAGTTCTGTCTACATTTAGTCCATATCTGGGGCTAAACTATAGCAGTTGCTCTATCACCTGATCATCCCTCCCCAGCAGGAAAGGGGAATTAGGAAAAGCAGAGAAGTCCAGTAGCTTGAAATAAAAATGTATTTAATGAAACAGCCAAACTAACGCCAATGCCAATATAAAGTATACAAAGTTATACTCAGCCCAGCTAAGGTACAATGGTCACAATGAATGGGAAAGCTGTCCTCAGAAGCAGGAAGAGGAGCCCAAGACCCCCATCCCCAGCAAACTTCCTCCTTTATACTGAGCATGACATTTCTGGTCTGGGATACACCTCTAGCCAACTCGGGTTGGCTTCCCTGTCTGACTCCAAACTGCTGATAGCCTACAGACCATGGCTGGCCTGAGATTCTGCTCCAGCAAAACAAGGACAAATTAATGATATTATTGATGCTCTATAAGCTACATAAAGCAATTTAAATACAATTTTGGTTATCCAAAGCATAGGTAAGCTCTGTAACTACAGGCTAGATGTCCATAACAATCTTCCTCCATTAGCAGAAAATTTCTTCACCTTATCCAGAGCACCTCATTTGCCATGATGCTCCCAAAACCATTCTGGAAATGGACAGTATTCTTGACCAGTGAGCAAGTTCAAAAGAGAGCTGATTTTCAAGTACAGTGACTTAGCAGCATTGAGGTACATTTAAAGGGGCTGCTTTTCATAGTTTGGTTCTATTTTAAATCATTAGTCACCTCTGCACCACTGGGTTTGCTTATGTATTTTTAAGGCTGTTTATACAGTCCTGACATTAGCTAAGTAGTCCTGGACTGGTGGAATACAACTATCAAGTATCAACAATACTAACAATACATAGTCAGTGTACACGTTGAGGGAGTGACTTAATTAAAGCAGAAGAGTGGGACATCTTGGTGTTATTTTTGACATTGTTTCTCCATTAGAAATGCTGTATACTAAGCAACAAAGTAACAATTTATCTATAATGTTGACACTTCTAATTGTAGAAATCCTCATGGAGGATGCAATTTCATTATGTTGATTTTAATATATACTTCAAATTGCCCCCGTGTAAATGAGGCAAGAGTCAAGCTATTCTTTCAAACAGTCAAGGAGAAGTATGTTTTGCTACACTAAGTGTAATTGGCATTGCTTGCTACCTATGGAAAACCTTCGTCTTGGGCTTTATGGGCAACCTGATGTATGGAATTAAATTATCTTCAATGGCTTTAGCAGTCCAAGGTAACACTACTTTCAAGTAATAATTCTTTTGTATTTCCAGTCATAACATTAGGTTTATGAGATAACTATAACTTACACTGATCATTAGAATCCCACAGATTACTACAGTTTCCATTACTTGACAGTGTAGAATATGGTTGTTTTGTGAAAGCAATGCTAACAACATATGGATTCCATGCCTTAGTTAATACTAATTTTCTATCAAATAAGTATGAGGTAAAAGAGCCAAATAATTTTTGATTAGACACTACAATCCTCATGAATAATAAAAAAGTGGGCAGGCTAAACAGCCTGAGCACTGCAGAAAGTAGTTCCCCTTCCAACTGAAAAAGTTCTTAATAAAGAGTTTCTGCACTTGCGCCATAGAGAGAGACGCTACAGATAAAACAAGTTGGAACTCATGGACATGCTTTCCCTTTACAACATTAGTATGACTTTGAACTCTCATCTGATCACTAAGGCTATGGCATGCATCAAAATGCTGTGTAGCAGAAAACATATACAGCAAAGCAAAAAAACGGAAGGGATTCTGAAGCAAGAATAAAAGGTTTGCAGAAAACACAAATATTTAAGCTGCACTCTTGCTAGCCACAGAAAAGTAAGGTGGAAATAAATACTCTCAATGCTGAAAAGCAAACCCCAAAAGGCTTAAAGGGCTTTTAAGGTGTTGAGGGCACGTGTACATCAGAATCCATGGCCTGTATGGATATCATATTTAAAGCTGAGATCTCTGACTTTCCAGGTCTGCCCCAGCCTTCTAGTTTCAGTTGCAGATGTTGGAGCTGTGTCACAGAGCAACAGCATCTCAAGTGCCATGTCCAACAGCACAGAAACCACTAGAAATCTTCAAAAGCTCACATGAAACAAATGGAATGTGATACCCAGACATCTAGCTTTTGAAGTCAGAAACAGTATTTGTTTATAGACTGCCTTGTTAAAATCTATTGCCTCACCCATTCTGGGTATTATTCTGCAAGGAAGACTGACAACTGCACCTGAAGGAGTCTGATAAACCTCACTACCACTTTGGAAAACAGATGAACAACGTCAAATTCTGTGCTGCCTTTAAAAATTTGGCATGGCTTATGTTCTTCACCAGTACAGTTAAAGGCTGAACCTATTTACCAGTGTTAAGGATGAACGAAACTCTGAAATAGCTTTCATTTAAGGCATTGTGTCCAAGCACATCTAAGTTTCATACAAACGAGGTTGAAAAATCAAGGACAGTTATGACAAGTTTCAGAAAGAACTGACTTATCTAACCTTCCATTACACATTTTGCTTGTTTACTGGAAATTAGGGGTTTTTTTGAAGAAAGATTCACCTTTTCAGTACATTGGCATCTATCAGTTTTCCATTTGGTCTTACCCTATTTAGAGCAAAAAATCACTGAAAATCACTGAAGCAATGAGCATCTACATAGCGACTACTTTGCTCATTCCTTATTGTTCCATGCATTGCCTCATGCATTACTGTAGGCATTATTCTGCATGCAGATTTACTAATATTCTCATAGGTTGTCTAGTGACATAATTCAGCATTACAAAACTATTTTTTAGAAAACTTCATTGAGCTGACAGATCAAAATGAAATGCACCCTATAATTTTGAGAATCCCATTTTTCTTAGTATTTAAAATTATGAAAACCTTAATGCTTCAAAGCAGATTTCCTAAATTAAGTTAAAATACTAGAGACTCCTCAGCTCATCTGCAAATGAAGAAACAGGAAGCAATGAACTCAAAAATGTGAAATGCAGAAACTAAACTAGTGACTATCTGGGGAAAGCTTGATTAAGTGACTTTGTCAACCATTAACTGTTATGCTGTGGTATGGGCAGGACCATGCAGATTTTCAAATCATAAATTCCTGAGAGCAGCAGTAGTAAATAGAACTAAGCAGTTCACCAGAGCATTTCCCACTTGAAGGGTGATTATCAGAAAAGTGAATCCTTCATAGCGGTCACAAACTATTCTCCCCATTCCTTGAAAATGCAATTTGTTTGTCCAGCTCCTTCCAGCCTCAATCTTGGTCTCAAGTATCATTTACTCCAGTCTTGAATCCTGGTCTCCATTTTCATTCCTTGAACACTGTTCTGAGAACCAACCTCTTTGTCCAGCAAGGCTGCTCAATGCCTCTTGGACTTCTGTCATGCCTGTATTCACGTGAAATACAAAACACAACTGTTTTTTGCCTGTTTCCGTCTGTTTTGTCTCTGTATCTTCCTTGACTCAGCACTTTGTCTATAGTTTTGACTGCATCTCGTTCCATTTCTACCTGTTTCTCCCCAGTCCTATTCTCAGTCTGTCCCTACTCTCTGCCTATATAATATCTCCATTAGATCTCTTTATCATCTCATACCAGTTTTTACTTCTATTCTCCTAGTCCAAAGGAATTCAAGTGCCTCCCACTTCAGTCCTACAAGACATTATACTTTTCTGGCCAACCACTCCTTTTCTTCTCAGCCAGTTGATCCCTTCTTAATCTCTGCAGCCTCTGGTACCAAGTTCCCTGAGAACCTGTGCAAGTTTTGTGTTCAAACCCTTCATCTTCCATCTCCCTATTACTCATGGGAGCCATGGACAACTCACCCATCACAGAATTTCTCTGATTTCATGTCCAGTGCTTGGCCCATGCTCAGCCTAGAGTACAGTTTCAACTAGTATACAGTTTCAACTTCAGGAGAAGTCACCTTAGCCCAAGCTGGAAAACTCTCTGCCAGATAAGCTTTTCATGGAAGTTAGTAAGATTTTAAGAAGTCTGATGAACATATTAAAAAAAAAAAAAAAAAAAAAAAAAAAAAAAAAAAAAAGAAATAATACCAAAAACTAGTAATTAAAATAAATTCAGGTTTACTTTCATTAGTATGTCAGAATGCATGCCCCTGACAGAAAGAAGAATATCTCCATTCCATAAACCTTTGAGAAAAAACATGACTTCAGTTACCTCAAAGAAAAGGTCACTTTTCAAAAGTGACCATCTTTTTTTTTCCTTTTCTTACCGCCCGACCTGCGGACGGAGCACAACCTTTAGCAACAACCACCCAACCTTCAGCACGCCCACC
>JANHGN010020872.1:0-13295 GCA_024605025.1 Megaceryle maxima
CAGCTGATGGGAGGGGGGGGGTGGCAGATGACAAAAGCTGAAACAGGATTCCAAATGCTCTACAGCTGTCAATTACAAAACTCTGGAGAGACAGACAGGCTAGAAAAGGAAATACTAGCCAAAAACTGGGAAA
Organism: Megaceryle maxima; assembly: GCA_024605025.1. NCBI lineage: Eukaryota > Metazoa > Chordata > Aves > Coraciiformes > Cerylidae > Megaceryle > Megaceryle maxima. The sequence continues at coordinate 134 of JANHGN010020872.1, forward strand.
AAAAAAATCCAGAATCACTGTGGGAGGATGGAAAAACAACAGCAGATTATATATGAGTATTTTTAAAGAGCATTTTTAAACTCAGCTCTACAGAGAAATCCTTGCTATCCACTTATTTTCAATCAGTCTTATGGATAATTTTTTCCTGACTAGGGGCCCCATACACCAGAGAAATAAAATAGAGCATGACAAATTACTGCAAAGTTCAGATGAAACAAAATTCGGAGCTTCCAAACCCCCTTGCTTTCTAGCACTCCTCACTGAGGTGGGAGGCTGGGTGCGTCTGGGTGAGGATTCCGAGAGAAATACCCAATAACAATGGAGCTGTTACTAAGCAGGCATTCTTTAAGTGCAGCGCTGGGGATTCTCCTCCGGATTCTCCTCCATACGTGCTCCAACAACTTAACAAAACACTCCATCTAATAGGCATGAACAACACACATTCATAAATTTTCCTGGAAAGGGCAGTCATACTCTAATGAGTTCCTGGAATTCATTTACATAGTCTGAGCATGCATAATAAAATTAGGGTTAGGGGCTTTTTCCCCTCTGGTGGTCATTCATAGTCTTCCTCACTCTGTTCGCTACTGTAACTCTGGGCTTCCTTTGCCCATACATGGTCATGGGTTTAGATCATCCATCCTTCGGCCCTGGAAGGCTCCAAGGAGATCAGTTTAAATTATTACTGGTGCTTATCTTGACACCCTGAGTCCCTGTTATCAGGGTGCTCTGGCTTAACGAGCCATTTCAAGGCCTGTTTCATCTTCGCCAGATGGGAAATCGCAGGCTTCAAAACATTTCATTATCGACTCTACCCAACAAGTAACTAAACTACCCAAGTGAGGCTAAGAAAAGAATACAAGTACATCTAATAAGATTTTAAATTTCTGTGCATCAATCAGGGAGTGACAGGGATATCAATCATTTCACAGACAACACACTGCTCAAACCTCCTAAGCGGGAACAATCAAAGGTAACCTGGGCATTCCGAACATGACCAGATTTGTGCTCACCTTTAGCATTTTCTTGCAAATCAGAGAGGGGTGCAGACACAGGGAGTGCGTGAGCAGATGGCCAAAAGATTACACCCTGGCTAAATCCAGCACATGACTTATGAGCTGATCACTCACCACACTACAATAAAATCTACATCCTTACATAGAGGCCATTAAGTGCCATGGAGGGGCTATGAGAGAAATCAGAAGAATGAAAGGATGCCGTTTAGCTACTGCTCTTAAAGAGAAATGTAACTCTGGAAAGCTGAGCATGAAAAATGCATTTTCATGATCAGCAGTTTGACAAATAGCTTCCTCTTCCCTGTGAGACATAAATGCAGTGCTAATGTGTCTAAGAGCACTCTAACTTCTACAGTAACTGTCACCTGCTGAACAGCAGAATCAATACATATTTCTGTTTCACTGCATGCTTCTCTCACCAATCCCAGGTGCTCAGACTTCAGTGTCCAGTGATACACAGTACTACATGTGCAACGCCTGGTTAAGAAATGGAAATAAAGAGACCACTGAAAACCACTCATAGTACCCAAAACTAAGTTAACAGACCAAACTCTCTGTCTCTGCACTGCATGCAGAAGGGAGGGCACTCCTCCCGAGAGGAAGGTGCTGGCTAGGCAGTGCTCCAGCTCTTCAGGTCTGTCACGTTTTCTGTAATTCAGGTCTGTCACGTTTTCTGTAACTGTGCCTTTGGTACTTTTGCTGGCTGAGCCCTGCACCAACAGCTGTAGTGCATGTTCTTATTGCAGAGCCAGAAATTCAACACACCCCACTCCATTCTTGGAAGTTCATGAGAGGACTGGAAAAGAGGCAGAAATCCTAGCACACCTACAAGCCCTGTTCCATCCCTGGGGATACCACCCTGACACACAGGTACCCTTCACTCCCTTGGAAATCAAAACATTTTACGTGCACAGCCCCTGCACATCCTCACCTTCCCACCTGAGGAACCCTTGTCTCTCATTCTACCTGAGCCCAAAAAGGACTCCAGGCTGGAGGAAGCAGAGTGGCCATGCAGCGACCTCATCCCTGACTTTAACTTGGTCACTGCTTTGTTTCACATGATCCCTGTAAAAGCCCAGCAGTATCAGAGCTGTGCTATTAAAGGTAATTGCATGGGCCATTGCAGAACAGCAGTATGGACTGTACCATGAAATTATTTTATCCCTAAGGAAAAAAAAAAAAAGGATAAACCAGCAGTTTGGTGCTTTTCCAGGCCTGTTACAAAGACTCAACATGTCACAGTCACCAGAGCCAAATTATATTCATAAGGAACAGGTTTTCTGAACAAGCTCAGAGGCAGGATAATTGCACAGGAGGCCCCAGGGACCCACCAGCACTCAGCAGCACCTCCACAGCCTCTGCTGTAACTGAAGAGAGCCCAGAGCAGGGTCCCCTTGGGCTCCATCTCACAGCAGAGCCCTGTGAAGTTGGGGTGGTTACTGCAACTGAGAGATTCCTTCAGCCTCAGGAGCCACTAAGATGAGACTTAAGACATATTTATTATTTCATCCTGACAGGAAAAAAAGGTGTAAATAGCCAGTGCTTTACATATAAGCACTGTTCCACTCAGGGAGGAGAGTACTTTATAGCCCAGCATATTCCCTTTGAGAATGACATCACTGAAACACAGTGGGCACCTTCATGTACCAACAGACATAAAAAAGCTGAGACTGTATTCACTGTAACAGAAGGTAACATTTTGTTATTATCTGACATGAATGCAGGGCTGGGCTGACTAGAGAACTGCTCTGCTGCCAGAAGGAAGAAGAGCTCTTGTGAAACATCGCTTTGCTCAGCATCTGGCACAGAGCAGGAACATTGTTCTTTGGGTACTAATGGAAACCTGCGCTAAGGTTGCATTTAAGGGCAGATTTTTTTCTTAGTACTCAAAATAGTCCTTCAAAAATCCATCATCTGTTTGACTGAGATAACCACAGAGGACTCCAGAGAGTCTCAAGTGCAAGTCACCAGTGTCACTAAACTTACCTCAACTGAACCAAGAGTTCAATCTGCTTTAATAAGTAGTCCAGAATAAATGGAATGGACACAATAAGAGTTTATTAATTTTTAATAGTTCATCAGGATAAAAAAAAAACCCACAAAAACAGAAAACAAGCAAAACACACTGAAGTTCCTGTTCATGTAGCATAGAGCTTTCTTCAATTTGGCCACTCCAAATTCCCACAGGACAGTTTGACTCACCTTTCTCAAGGCCTTGGGAATCACATCTAACAAAGGGAAGGTATGCTTCCTTCAGCAACCAACCACACTTAACTACTATTGCCTTTTGATTCTTCTCAGGAAGGGGAGGGTGGAAAGAGAGATTCTATTCTGTTGCTTGTGGTGGCAAATAGCATCTACCCAAGGGATTTCTGTTTACCAGATGTCTTGAGAATGAATTAGAATCCCTCCTAATTCACACGAATTAGCATTTTCCTGCTCAACTGATCTACAAATTCATTACCCTGTCCAGAGACACACAAAGCTACTAAGTTTATTTGATTTACAATACAATTTCCAACAAACAGCTTTCTACCAGTCACTCCACTGTTTCTGCCCCCTGACAGTTACTGAGAGCAGCTGGGACACATGTGACTGCCTGAAAGGGTTTTCCAGATTCCTGTGCTACAGGGACACACACTCCATAGTGCCCTATTTAACTTCAGCACCATTTTATATAGGAAATCCATGAAAGCACTATATAAAGTACACAACCCAGTAACCCTCCACACTGTCAGACCTCACTAGATGCTCCCCCATTTACCCATGAATTCCCTCATCAGTTAAGATCCTGGACTTGCATGCACACAAGTATCACAACTTGCAAGCAGGTGGCACTTGTTTTCCTCCACAGTCCAGACACCTCATAACATGTTTCCAGTCCTGATGGGACACTGCAGCTGCTGCCTGGTTCTGCTTCATAAGCTTCAGACCAACATTTGTTTCTTGATAGAATTTTCACAGCCCCAAGCTCAATGTCCCACCACCTGTATGAGCCAAACTGGTAAGCAAAGGACTGAAATCTACCCAGAAAAACAAAACAAAACAAAACAAAAAAAACCTTGTATATGTAAAAGCTATATATCATTGTCTTGTCTACATCTGTGTTACTGCCATAGCCCAGGGGCATCAGAGTGACATGAACAGTGGCAGGATATCTGAAGCATCTCCTCACTGTTTCATTCACAGAAACCTGGAAGAGGTAACAGGATAACACAATGATCTATCTACATAAAACTGAGCAAATCCACAGTAACATACTGTGTTGAACTAATTATCAAATGAAAGATAGATCTATTTTGCTCAATCATCCAGTACCATCACCTTACTGAACTAGGAAATTTCACACCTCCTGCAGATACTGTCACTTTTCAGATCAATTTTTGCATAAAGCTTGCTAAATGTACACAGCACAGCTGCATCAGAGCTTCAGTGTTCCACTTCTTCCTTCTTTACGAAATTACCAGGTAAATGAAACAAATTTTTAAAATTTGGCAGGAAAGCCTTTCTGGCAGTTGCAAAACACTCCACTCAAAACCACATTCTCACAGCATACCTGGAGCAGAGGACCAACTTTGCAGACTCTTTGGCAAGGCCTGTTTAGTAATATTTTTAAAATAAAACAGTCCTCAGCAAAAGAAGCTGCCTCTTAAAAGATCCCACTTCTCTAAACAGTATTTCATGTGACAGAAGGGGTGACAATTCAATTTACTTTGTGATGTTTTAGCATAGTAGGCAGTTCATTTAAGTAGGCTTACATACACTTTCAATGACAAAATAGATTCAGACAGTTAGAGAGGCACCTGAGTCTCATTTACAGGTTAATCTGTTACCAGATTTGATTTGGCATACTGACTTAACATCACACAGGTTTTCAACCTCCTGAACTTAAGAGTTCCAAATGCATTCTTGTTTGTAGCTTAGCTCAAGAACTTGCCTACCTGAAATACTCCTTGAACTATTTCAGCAACAGCAATTCACAGGTGAAGAAAATGCTACATGAATTAAAAAAAATACAGTGCTACAGAAAATATGCCAGGGGATTGCAGTTCTGAACAGAGTGTTGGACAAGAAAAATTAAACCTGTATCTTAAAGGAAACACAAAAACTGAAAACAAAGTGTCTTACTTACTAGGAGAACACAGGGAAGGAAAATGGAACTGAAATTACGTACGCAACTTGCAGAAAGCAGCCGTGACAGGGAACAAAATGCAAAGAGGAAAACTGAAGAAGTCTGCAACTAGTTCCTTCATTGAAGTTAGAGTAGACATCAGATTGTTATTCCAGGATCCTTACCCCTGCACTTCTCTAGACAATAGCATCAGGCATCAAGGTCATGCTGCTATTTGTTGAGCACAAATTTTGAAGTAAAGCAACTAGGACAGCATATCTTCACAGGGAGGAAGGGAAGGAGACTCACAAAACAGTAGGTCCCAAACCCAGAACTCCTCTCATCTCTGAACTTGTAAGTGGATACTGCAGTTTTATTAAAAAGATAGCACAGAACAGGATCTACACTGTCAAAATACAACCAATATACCATGACCATTAGGTACTGCAAAAGGTTTCCTGTATTTTAAAACATGCAGAGCATCTCATCCAAAGAGCCTCTGGAGATCTTATGAATAAAATGCTTAAAACATTGACAAGTTATTTTGTAAACCACAGTTCAAACTATTATTACATTAAACACTAGCACTTAGTGAAACTCCTGCTTTGCAGTAAGGAAGCTGCAAGAAGGTTACTTACAGCTGATCCCAGAAAAAGCTTCCTGAAAGGCAGTAGGAAGCATTCCACTGATTCCAGACTGACATAAGCTTGACAATATTGTTTCTTTGGGGGGGCGGAGGGCGAGGGGGTGTGACAAAAAAAAGTAAACATACAGTCAAAAAAGATGGAAACAGATGCTGGGAAGCAGTAAAGAAAGTAAGAACATATAAGCCTTAAACTTTACAACCTCCTGAAACAAATTATAAATCCCAGTGAATGCAAAGTGCCAACAGCCCATAAAACATTTTCCAGTTTTTACAAGAAATATACTTGGAAAAGGAAGAAGTGCAGAAGCTTCTAATTCCAGGCAGCCTATGTGGTTAAACACTGCACAGGCAATTTGAGTAGAATAGGTCATGCTGAAATTCCAACACCAGGACATTTTTCCAGGAGTTACCATCACTGCAAATGTGCTTCCAGGTTATGGGCTACCTATCCCTGTTTCTGCCATCTGCATGGTCCCACAGGTTGTCAGGCAGGCAGGCAGCCTCAGCATTGCCAACACAAAGCAGATCAACCTGCTGAGCTCAAGACACCTTCCAGGTAACTAGAACAAGTTGAGAATCATAAGCCATCTTCGGCCCACTTTGGGACTGGCTGGAATGACAGTCTCCCAGTGCCCAGTTAAAAATCCTTCCTCTAGCAACACACCTTGTTATCACCCTTAAAGGCTGCGCAGAAAGTATTAGCTCAAGAGCCCCGCAGCCTGTGCTGGAATACAAGGCGGCTCAAAGATAACCCAAGTCTGTGTTCTGCTCTCCAAAGAGCCCTTACCTCATTACTCACCTTTTCAACCTAACTGACAAGTTAATACTAGTGAGGTGAGAGCCAGCATAGTCAGATGCTTATATAGAGTTGTGCTTTAGTTCTTCATAACCTTCCCACAGACAACATTAACATCTACCTGAAATTTAACTTCACTCCTAGCTGTCACCTTAATGCCCTTTTGCTACTCATATACACACTGAAGTTCTGTTACATTGTGCTTAGATACCAAGATGATACCTTTGACCAAAGTTTGCTTTCCAAGAGGGTGGAGAAGGAAAGTGTGGTGATGGAGAAATGGATTTGATACTGTTTGTGTAACATAACACCTTTTAAACAAAAAGGAAACAGAGGATGTAGCCAACTTCCCTGTTCTGTAGAACAGCTCCACATACATATGACCATCTAAACACTAAACCCAGTTGCTAAAAAGCACAGCTGTGATAAATCCTCTAACATCTATTTCTTCCTTTTCTGTCTGACCAACACAGACATGTTGCTGAAAATTCACAGAAGTTTCTGCTCAGCAGTTGCTCTGAACTGAGCAGCGAGGACAGGAACAAAATCTCTTATTCAAATCGCAGAGATTATGAGAGGTTAATCTTCCTGACGCTGGCAACACAGACAACTCTGTCAGGCGACCTGGTTCCCTAACCAAGAGGTGATCTGAACAGTAATCTAAGATGTCTCCCCTCTCCAATATTCTGCTTCAGCCTTTATTTTATTAGTAAAAAAGCAGTTTGGGTGCAATGTAATGGAGTAGGTTACTGTGTTCCTGACGCTCTCAGAAGAAATATTCTGTTAAGACAGTATTTCAGTCACTTTGTTTTAAGGAGTTCCCTTCAGGTTACAGACTTATCCTGAACTTCTGTTTTATGAATCAGAAGAGACAGCATCACTACCTACTTCTGAATCCATGCATGTTTAGGAGAAAAAAGGAGAAAAAAAAATATTCATCAAATCGTTCAGAATTTTTAGATTTAGAAGACAAATACTACTGGGCAGAGAATAAAGGAGGCTTCCAATTTTCAGTGGCAAAAATTATACTTCTTTCACATTCTGTAAGGTTCAGAAATACATTTATGTTAGTGGAAATATCTTAATTGAATAAGGGAACAAAATGCACACTACTTAATTTTACACAAAACAGACTTCAACTCATACATGCCCCCAGCTGTCAAAGACTAAGGAAATATGCATAATGAAAGCCATATCCTTGCACCAGAAGGCAGGAAAAGAGATAGACTGATAATGTATTAAGTCTGCTAGGAGCCATTCTGAGTTGAAAAAGTGACTCTGCTGACAAACCAATTGGTCAACTAATATATAAGAAAAGCTTCAGAAAAAAAAAACCACACACACACACAAAAAGCAAACAAAACCACAACAACCAACAACACACCATAACACACCACACAAACACCACACAGCCCACACAACAAAAGAGTGAAAATAAACCACGCAAAACCCAAATACCTTAAAACTAATTCAGAAACCAGATCAGTGGACAAATTGGTTTGTTTGGGTTTTTATTAAGTTGAAAAAAAGATACACCTATTTAGCGAATAATTTTTTAAAGACACAAAGTATATGCAGCTGCACTCAGACATTGTACATACAGGTAAAGGACATTTAAATGACTAGAATCTTTCCAGTGTTATTATGTCAAATCACACAGCACAGTCACAGCAAGGTAACAGCTGCTAGAAGACACAAACACTCTGGTATCAGACAAAGAAGAAAAAGCAGGAATTACAGATAAAACAACTTGAGCACTTTTCTTTAGGCTGGTGTGTGCTTTTCTCCTCAGTCAAAAAAAGCACTGAAGTCATCTGTATAGTCTCCTGCGTAACTCAGGTTTCTACACACCCTCTTCAGATTTAGTTTTAACAAGATGCACCCTGGAACAAGAGTTGCTGACTAACCACACCAGCAGCAATCACCACCTAATCATGGCCTTGCTGCATTTTCTGGTAGTTTCGATTTAAGTTACAGGATTGTAAGCAATCAACCAACTGGAACACAGCTACTTAGCAAGCAGGATGGGCACAAGGCTTGCCCTGAACAGCATCAAGCCTAAAAACTGATACTAACAAATACCAGTGTTCAATTTCAGAAGTCTAGCATAGTCACAAAAAAAAAAAAAAGAAAAAAAAAACCACCACCACAAACCACACCAACACAAAAAACAAAAAAAAGCAGCACATTTATGGTGGATTCAGTAACTTCTTATTTTTAGAGCAAAAACATCCTACCATACTACAATAAATAATAAGCTCTCAGAAAAAAAAAAAAGCACCTGTGTTTTCCTGCACCAAATAATGAAGCAGCACTGGTCTAGTTTGAAAAAAACCAGTTTAAATGAAAATATTAATGTTGTTTTACTTCGATATTTACTTGTTTGAATTCACAAACCAGAGAAAAGACTAGAACTATGAGCATTAACAGAAAGAACTGTTTAGGATTTGAGTTATGGTTTATCTACATGAGATTCCCAGGTAGAAGCAGGAACTGTTCGCAGACTAATTCTTCGTCAGCCTGACTTTACTCTTAGCATTCACAAACTACTCAAACACTGGTCTCTGAACACGCACAAACTGCTGAAACAGGAGTTACATTAGCACCGGTATTTCTGCTTGCTTTTTTTTTTTTTTTTTTTTGCTTAAGGTCTCGGGACATCAGTTACTCAAAATCTTCCCCCTGAAGGAAAGCAAAAAGGATGGTCTGAAGGTGTTTGGGATTTTTATTTTTTTAAGTTACATGTTTTATAAAATTCAGCCTAGAGACTGACACATGAGCAAGCACATGATTTTAACTCCACACGGGCAAAGCAGCTCCATGGCTGCTTCCCATGGCAGCTTTACAGCATATGAAGGAGCTCTTTCTCCCAAACACATCACATTCACCTGCTAATATTTTTGTTTTAACAGAGCGCATACACAAAGAACTGAACCACAATCAGGTCTTAAATAATGACAAAGATTATGCTGAAGACTTTTCTCCTGAAATTCATGCTGTTTGCTTGCATTTGGGCTTTCATAAAAATTAAAATTAACTTCCACCAGGCTAAATGCCACTATAATCAAAATCATTAACTAAAATAAACAGCCTTAGGTAACAATTGAGTACAAGCAAGTTCCCTCACAAGTAGTTCAGGTTTTCTTTATTATTAAACTTTATAACTAAGCAAAATGCTACCTCAAAATTTTAGCTTAATACACAATTTGTCTATAGTGAGCAGTTGTCAGAGCAGTAAGTCACATCATAATGAAGGTAGTGCTGTAAGGATAATAGGACTGGAAGAGCCTTGTGGAGTCACCAACTCTAATATTGGTTCTCCCATCACCTGTACCACTTAAGCCATTCAAAATCATTCCTGGCTTCTAGCCTACGCTTTAAGTAATGGCACACTTACACCTTCTGTATCTTATGTCAACACTATCCTCCACCTTAGTGTTTTTCCTCACCCTGTGTTTAATTTCCTGATGCTTTTAATGGACAGAAGTCACAGATCCCATCAGTTTATGTTTATCAGCACCATGGTGCTGAGTCACAAGGACTCCCCAACACCCCTCCTTTCAGCAAGCTTTGCATTTTTCACAATACCTTGTCACTTGCCTTTAAGTGCATAGCTCCTCTACATAGTATCAACTAATTTTCCTTATCACTGTCCTCAGGGTCACTGAATCCTCCATGTGCTATATTTTATGTACTTCCAAAATGATTATGCCATTAGGATTTGTCTTAAAAACAATTCTGACACACACATTCTTACTTCTCTTGCCACATAACAAACAGAAGATACCTGCTTCTTTTAACAGTCTTTACAATGTTACTGGCTTCTGCTACAAACAGTTCCTTATACACTGTATGTGCCTTTTGCCAATCCCAATTTTCTTCAAAAAGAAATGTCTGCTACAGCAACTTGTCGGATATTGCAAAAGTCCAAATAGATGTATGTTCTCCTCTAGAAACAAGAGGTTAGCCCAGACAATCTTCCTCTCACAAACCCAAGCCACATTTTATACCCTGTGATCTTCCACACTGCTTCCACCTATCAAGTTATTCTCTCTTTAACATTTCAAACCTTGCATATTATCACAGTTCTTACCTGATTTTGAAGTCAAGACCCATACTCACCCACATTTATCACCCATCTCCTTATCCTCCTGCCACACCTCAGAAAGCACCTTTCTTCTGCAGTTAGGAGATGCCACTGCTTGGTTACAGTAGTTAAAACTTCTGCTAACAGAGTTCAGACTTCAAGTGTTACATGTTTTAGCACTCTTGACCATAGACTACCACCAGATTCAAATTCAAGGTATTAAAAGTTTTGCTCCCTCCCCATACATCTCTGCGTCATTTTCAATGTCATCTTCATAAGAAACAGTTCCTACAGTTCAGGGTTCACACCCTGATCCTCTTTACTCAGCTGCCAGTCCCTATGCAGAGCAGGCCGATTCCTTCCCTCGTGAGACTGGCCATTTCTCCTTTTCAAGTGATCAAAAAAGTGATCTGTTTTCTGCTTTACTATCATTTTCAATATGTCACCTTGCCTGCTGAAGGTCCTGCATTAGCCATGGACTTCTAAATCCTCAAGATATGCCTTCCTTTACAAACTGATTTTTTGCCCACAGCTCTCAGAGGTTCTGTGTTTGCTCACCATATCCTGACACAATGATCAGGTGAATCATAATCTCTGAGGTAATTTCCTAGGTGGAACCTTCTCTGTTATCTGAGATGCTAATATTTACGCCTGCAGCTTCACTGAATTTCATGCCCTCCTCTATATCCAAGCTCCTCCACCAAATAGCTTCTTCAGTTTCTCCAGCAGCTTGACAGTCGCTGGACTACATGCTTGCATGTTTGTTTAACTCAACTTAGCTTAAAGTTGTGATCACACAAACCAAGTTCACATCTTTCTCCAGCTTCCCTGAAGCATCTTCTGTGCTTCTTAAAGCCACATCTCCAGTTAACTCCAGCAATTTTATGGCTTCAGTGACTATCTGATGATGACACTGCCAGATAACACAGCTCTCCTGTACCCAGCCATTACCAACTGCATTCATGCTCTGATGTGGGGAGCTAGTCTCTTACAGTGACAATACCCAGAAATATCTCTCTCTAACCATATTAAAAGACTTCTACCCACATTTAAATCCTGGACTACGTGCAGTAGATCTCTTCCTCTATCACAGCAAAATCTGTTATCAGCTCTTCCCAAAGCAATTTCAGCCCAGCTGGTTCTCTTTTATCCACACTAATGCTGCTTTACAATTTTGCATCACCAACTCCCAGTGGAATTTTCCCAGTCACCTTTATTCCTCTCTTTCCAGAGCTAGGCATCCCCTCCAAAATCTCGGTTCCCCTCATAACCCCACTCCTCGTGGCTCCTGCTAACCTTATGAGGGCTAGTTCCAAGTCCTACAGAAGCAGCCCACAGTTTAGTCACAAGACCCTCCACTTTATATCACTAATGTATTTGCATCCTCATGGAAACAAACTCAAACTTACTAATTAAAATGTTTTTCTCTGTTTAATTTCTATAACTGTATCATTTGTCATTTCAGGATCATGTAAGCTCCTTCCTGATGCTCTATCGAGAAAAAACATACAAATGCAGACCCCCAGCAAGCACACACAGGGTTAACTCATACACTGATCAGACTTCTGTCATGTGCTGCTCTGCTCACTCATTTCTGTATTTTTGACCAAAGTGCCAGATAGATAGATTACACGTATATATATAATGGTAATGTTAAACTCAAGTTTACAAAAGAAGTAAAAAAGAAGCTTGCTCTAGGACTCTGTTAAACCACATTTCTCCCACCTAGCCAAAGTGTAACACAGTACTGATTTAACTCTGCAATCCATCAGTCATGGCACAACTTGATCTCATTTTAACCATGGAAAAAATATGTAAATGCTCATATTATAGCCAGATTAGTTGTAACACAGCAGCCACGTACCTCTACTCAAGTAACAGACATTGCCAAACTCCATTTTCCCCCATCTTTAAGTACTAGAAGGGCAAGAAGTAGAAATTTCACAATGGCTTCTCCAATCCAATCCAAGGAAAGACAAACTAATTTCTGCTGGTTTAGGCTGCTCATCTTAAAATGCATAAATTTTTCACATTATGATAATAAAAAATAAAGCTGCCAATAACTCAGAAAATCATTTATTTTTAATTCAGAATCTGGTCTTTTTCTAGAAGACTTTGGGTTGTTATAGTAAAAAATACTATGTCCTACATAGGATCATATTAGATGATTACAACAGTCCATTCTGGTCTTCTAACTACGGAGTTTATAAGCAGTTAATCACCTTAAAAAAACTCCTACTAAATTGGAGCATACACAGACTCCACATACGTAATTTGATAAATTTGTTAAAATGTAATAAAATTTTGCACACGCAGCAAGTTATACCAGGTAGGAAATGTTGAAATAAAATTACTGTTTCACATCCATTTTTCCTGTCCCCACCAATCCATATGCAGGTTGCATGCCAAATTCAAGTCACACACAACAAGTTTAGGTTCAGATCAAGAGTTCGAGGTTGGTGGATGTTTGAACCATAAAAATAACAATAATTTATTTCATTTTAAA
>JANHGN010020873.1:4457-15551 GCA_024605025.1 Megaceryle maxima
TGCCCAGAGAGGTGGTGGCTGCCCCATCCCTGGCACCATTGCAGGGGAGGTTGGCCAGGGCTCTGAGCACCCTGCTCAGGTTGCAGATGTCCCTGCTCCCTGCAGGGGGGTTAGGCCAGATGACCTTGAAAGGTCCCTTCCCACCCAAACCATTCTGTGGTTCTATGAACCTACAAAGCCTTTCATGTTTTTGAATGGTCAATGTCGCAGAGGTGTAGAGATGAGTTCCAAACCAGGGAAAAACCACCCATCTGGATTTCCACTGCTGTGCTGTAGCACCAACTTGTCCCCAGACCTGCACCACACAGCAAGGAACAGGAGAGACTGAGGTGCTGCCTCTGCCCCTTGCTCCAGGTGGCCTTTGGTTATCTGTTTCTGACAGCCATCTTCGGAAGCAGAAATAGTCAAGTCTCAAGAGCATCCTCCTCTCTCCCAGACACAGAGAGGAGCCCAGGAGACAGACACTCACCAACTCGCTGGGCTGCAGCAGGGAGGCCACGGGAGGCAGGAGCGTTGCCGGCAGGGGCCAGATGGCGCAGTGCCGGCCGCGGTCCAGACTGGCGCATGGCATTTGGCATCCCCTGGAAGCCTAGTGAGAGAAACGAGGGGAAATCCTCAAAACATAAGTGACTAGGCAAGGCAGGACAGTCAGCTTCAGGAAGCAGGTTGAGGTTGTGCACAGGAAGGAAAGAATGCAATGGTTGGAAAGTACAGACAAAGGGGATGCTCAAAACCAGTGTATTGCTCATACAACCCAAATATCATCTCCAGCATGCTCACCTTGAGGTCTTCCCCCTTGCTGCCAGCGTGGGCTGGGTCTCATCTGTGTCATTTGATTGGGTGCATAGTAAGTAGGTCTGCTCTGGGCCTGAAGAAAGATCAGAGAAGCTCAGAGGCAACATCTAAATGCATAACAAACGAGTTTACAACAGGTTTCGGCAGTCGTTGCCAGAAAGGCCACACTGGATTCACACAGAGAGAACAGGCAGCTGGGAAGTCACCCAGTTAACTGCACTGCCTGCAGTGCTCATCAGGAAGGATTTGCTTATGGGTATAAGAAAGGCCCAGTGAGGTGACTGCAGCTGAATCCCCAAACCTTCAAGACAAGTTAAAAAAAACCCCCAAAACAAAGGAGCTCCACTCACCTGGGGCACAGCGGGCATGAAATACCCACCAGCAGCAGGCTGGAACTGATTAATGATGGTGTTGGCAGGCAGGGCTCTCATCCCAGCAATGCGCTGCATGTACTGGTTAGTGAGATGGGCCTTCCGCTCTTCTTTCCTTTGTGCCAGCGCAACGTACAACGGCTTGGAGCCCACGATTCGCCCATTCATCTCTGTCACTGCTTTCGTAGCTTCCTCTGGAGAGGAAAAGCAGACAAAGCCAAAGCCCTTGCTCCGGCCGTCCTCCAGCATCACCTGTGGTAAAGATCAATTGCCAGTGGAGCACCATTACAAGGCCTTGGCTTAAGAATCCGTTCTTTAAGTGACAGATTTCAGACAGGTAGGCTCTAACTGTTGCAGAGGTGTAGAGACAGGTCCTCGGTGAATGAGAGGTCACCTGTCTGGATTTACTCTGCTTTTCTGTAAGCACCATGTGTCCCCAGGCCCACACTGCACAGTAAGGAATGGGAAAGATTTGGTGCGGCCTCCAAATGCACATAGGAAAATGCCATTTGTTGGTTAGTGGGAGTCACCTCAAATAAGCATGTTGGCCACTTCATGCCTCCTGTTTTGAGAAGGGAATGAAGCAAGTTTGCAGTAAAATCCCACTAACACCCAAATAAATCTGTGTATTTACTAGTCCAGATGTCCTCAGGACCACACTGACCAGAGAGTGTAAGAACTACCCTTCAATCCCATGTCAGGTAACAGTTCCTTCAAGCTTTAGAACCCAAATACCCCCAAACCCCACAATACCTTGGCACTCGTTATTGACCCAAAAGGTGAGAACTCCTTCCTCAGTTTTTCATCATCTATAGTGTCATCTAGGTTTTTAATGTATAGGTTAACACCCTAGAAGGGAGAGGACAGTAAGACATTTGCAACAGTAAACAAAATCTGGAGCACATCAACTACTAGCATCCATCTGCCAAAGCTGCAATTATCTGAAAACTCTTTGTTTAGCAAACTGTTCCAAAGCTGAAGGCAATAAATGTTGCAAAGGCGTAGAGACAAGTCCCACTGTGGTGAAAGGGAGCTTGTCTGGATTTCCTCTGCTCTCCTGTTGCATCTTGTGTCTCCAGTCCAGCACTGTATTGCAAGGAGTGGGAAAGAACCAGATGCGATCTCTGACACGACCCAGTTTGGCTGTAAATTAGAGAAACAACAGGATAGGGTTCTACTGCCTCTTTCCATCTTTCCAGGTCTCCTCGTTTTGAAAGCACAGGAGACTGCACGACTGTTTTCTCATGGCCTCCTAAATATATTTATTACCAAGGCTATGCCCTGATGCTCCTTTTGTGCCCAGGGAGTGACCTTTGGTTTTCAGCTCCCAGGATCTCTCGCAGGAGAATGACTGACTGAAGAGGAACAGGCTACTCACCTGGTACCGGCTGAGTCTCTCTTGTTTGAGCTGTTCAAACTTCCGTTTCAGCTCCGCCTGGCGCTCCACCTTCTTCTGTGCTCGGCCTACAAACACCATTTTCCCATTGATGTCCTTTCCATTCATTTCTTCCACTGCCTGGACAGAAGGTTCAAGAGGAAACTGTCATGAACAGGGCTATGAACAGGGCTGTCCAAAGCTCACATTGTATCGCTGCCTGTTAGCCAAGAAACCACACGATTTCTGCACCACTTCCCTGTAACAACAGGCTAATTAAAGACACACTGATCAGCAAAGGCCATGCTGCCAAGCCCACCGAATGCTGGACTAACAGCAATGTGTGAATTTACCCCCACCCCTTCTTGTAATTAAGGCTAATTTTTAACGAGCCTGCTGTTTAGAGAAGACCATTTCTAAGCTATGTTCTCACTCTAAGCTCCTTCCTCCTCCTCAAGCCCTGCACTGCAGTATTTCTTCAGCAATTCATGCTGTTGATTACACCACTGCATTGTGCGGATCTAGTAATCCAGAGAAGTGCCAAGTTACCCGTGAACGTCAGGCCAGTAAGGTGCAAAACCTTTCCAAGTTCCCACATCCAGACTAGGTTATGCTCAAGGCAGAATTCTCTCTCATTTTAGTAGCAGACTCCTATAAGCCAAGTAAGTTTTTCTTCTCTGAAGATAGCCAAGCAGGACAAAGATTGATCATACCTTGTTAGCATCTTCATGCTTTTCAAAGCTTACAAAGCCAAAGCCTTTGGATTTTCCAGTGGGGTCTGTCATCACTTTAACACTCAGAGTTTTACCTGTTACCAAGGGACAGGGTTAATAAGAGATCATACAACTATTTAAAGACTATTAAACTCCATCTAACAGCCCCAGCACTCCCCCTCTCATCTGCTGGTCAGCCTCTGCCTCCTGTCCAACACTTGGCACTACTACTACCACCCCTAAGCTCTTTGTACCTCAAAGTGACCCAGGTAAACTGTTCAACTACCACGGGTCATGGAATTCACAGCCTCATTAAAGGTGTTGCTGTAATTACCATATTTGCTGAAGAGCTCCTTTAGTCTTTCATCATCCATGTCATCCCCAAAGTTTTTAATATAAACATTGGTGAATTCCTTCGCCTTGGCTCCCAACTCAGCCTCCCGCTCTTTCCGAGACTTGAATCTCCCAACAAATCTGTAAGAAAGAAGGGAAATTCCCATAAGCAGTTTGTTTATAAGAGTGGGAAAAAAACCAACGTGTGACTTGCAGTGAGGCAAAAAAAAAATGACTGTGTAGTAGGAGCTGGGAATGGGGACAAGAAGAGGTGACAGCAGGAGAGGAGGACAAAGAGCACAGACCAACCAGAAAAAAAAAAATCACCTGTCCTATGGGTGGTCAAGGATGCCCACCCAGCTCTGCAGTGGAGAGAGTCCTGGCCACAGCAACCCACCCCAGCCCACTAGCGGAAGGTGGCAAGTCAAGGCTTGGTTAGGGAACCCCACCAGCCCTGAAATGGAGGGGGAGCAGGCCATGGCTTGGGCAGGGTCACTCACCAGCCCTGGAGTGGAGAGGTAGCAGGCCAAGGCTTGGGCCAGGAGAACCAGTGCCTTGTGTGTCCCTGTTAATACCGAGATGCATCACGGTTCATGCGATCGTTGCTGCTTCTGGCTGTGACACTCACACTTTGCGGTCGTTGAGCAGCATGCCGTTCATCTTCTCGATGGCTCTATCTGCCGCATCCTGGGTCTCAAAGTGCACAAATGCGTAGCCCTTAGAGCCATTCTCATCACACACCACCTAGATGTGCAGAAGGAAAACAGAACGTCAGCTCTCTGAGCACGTTTTCTCCTCTGTCACGCTCAAAGCCAGCATGCGAGATGATGATAGTGCCAAGGAACAGCACCAGGAAGAATTTATCTGGGTTGCAGATTTACTCCATGACCAGATCTCGCATAACTTCAGCAAGCCCTGACCTACTGGCTAACTCTGCCTTTCAGAGACTCCACTCCTCACATGGTGACAAGTGTCCCTTTCAACGCTGGACGTGTCTGATCACGTCACGGCTGTAACAGAATCGGACAAAGTAACCACATCTCACCTTGCAAGACAAAATATTCCCAAATGCTGAGAATGTGTCATAAAGTGCCTTGTTATCAATGGATTTGTCCAGGTTCTTAATGAAGACATTGCCAACCCCTGACTTCCTCAAGGAGGGGTCCCTCTGAGACCACATGATGCGAATGGGTTTTCCTTTGATCACATCAAAATTCATGGTGTCTAGAGCACGCTCAGCTGCAAGAGAAGTCAAGAACAGATTTCTGTGGTTTGTTAAAGGTTTCCATCACAAGGGGGATTGTTTTCTCTGAATTTTACTCAGCTCAGAGAGACATTTGGGGTAATATCAAGGGAAGCTGGTTCCAGTGACTTTTTCAACTTGATGTTTTAAGGGAGGTCTTTGCAGCACAGTCACTGGACGTGTTTATGTAGATAAGAAGTTTAATAGACTATTTTAAATTGACATTATAGTAACATGTGAACAACCACAGCAAAATTAATGTCAAAATCCCTGGGGTTTATTAGTTATATTCTTAATTATTATAGGGGCAAATTGCTCCACCTAAAGAAGGAAATAGAGAAAATCTGGGGGGAAGGGATGAGAAAAAAAATTAAAGGAAGTAACAAAAGTGACTGTTTGGCTTGTTTGCTTTTCATGAAGCTCCCATCTACTCATACTCATTTCTATTAAGAGAAGATCATCTCCCTATCAGGTCAGGAAAAGTGTGCACGAACACGTGGCTGGCTGGGAAGAGGACATGAGTCATCCTCTGCAACTAACGGGGCCAAAAAAAATGATTTCTAAGTTGCAGAGTTTAAAGATGACAGCAAGAGTAGACAAAAATCTGAGAAAAAAACCCCAAACATGTTGATATACCCAATCTGAAGTGTTTATCTAAACTCTAAACCCCCAGCACTGTCATTCTAACCTATGCTGAACCCCCCCCCATGATTCTATTTCTGCTACCTACTGATATATTAAAAGGATCATTACGTACACACATTAGGATCTTGTTCATAAAATTGAGATGCTTGGGGCTCTTCTGTGCCAGGAAACACTCCCAGCATGGAGTGAGCAGAGAAAGACAGACTGTTGATTCCCAGCATGAAGCAGGGAAGGACGGGGATAGATGTGTGTTAAAATCAAGGATTATTAA
Source organism: Megaceryle maxima (assembly GCA_024605025.1). NCBI lineage: Eukaryota > Metazoa > Chordata > Aves > Coraciiformes > Cerylidae > Megaceryle > Megaceryle maxima. The sequence continues at coordinate 10,204 of JANHGN010020873.1, forward strand.
AAGGGCAGAACCCAAGCTTTCCAAATTTGTTTGATTCCGTTCTTCCCGGCCACCTCCACCCTGATACTGATTAGATTTCAGGAGCAGCAAATTCAAGGAAAATGCCAATTCAAACACCTTATTTCATGTGATTTTGTTAGTGCAGCCAGAGTAACTAGGGGGCAATTCACAGAACTGTCTCCAGGAACTCCAACGGGACATTGCACACAAGCCTCCTGCACTCCCTAGCCCTCAAATCAACTCCTGCATGAAAGTTTCTCAGCATTTTTCATGCACTTTGGAATGGTTTTTTGTTGTTGTTGTTTCTTTTCAAATTGAAGTGGTACCACTGTTATTCTCCCTAGTCCTTGCCACAGCTGGGAAACAAGCTCTGCTGGACTTCACTCTTGGAGTAGTCAGGCTTGAGAAAAAAAAAAACAAACAAAACCACAAAGTTAAGGAGAACAGTTAAACTTGCTAAGATTCTACTCTCTCTGTAGAGTCAAAGATGTTAAATGCAATGAACTGCCCCATTATGATTCCTCAGCTGCTACTCTGAATCCCTGAAGCTGAGGTTCTCCCCACACTCCATTCCTAGTAGGCACTTCAGCAGACGACTCGGCCCAGCTTGTCAAATTTGGCAGTGTTTATTTATAGCAGGGAGAGGTCCTCCAGAGCTATGCCTTGGCAAGGACACCAACTAGTTGTATATACCATTTGCAGCAGAAACAGGGCTCCTGCTGAAAGGTGACAAGCAGATGAAGCAGTGGCAGGCAACCAGAGGGAACTGGGAAACACTCCACAGCCACTATGGAGATAGAGACTCGTTATGAACTTACTCCCAGTTCTTTCAAGCTTTCTAAGCGTGGACTTGGGCAGACACCATGGCACTGCTCTTTCAATAGCTCACTACTATCATTATACTCTGCTTGAAATTCAGACACTTCTCGTGAGCAGTGGTATAAGCAAGCCCTGGGTGGATTCCTTGGTGTGAGGAAGGTCTGCCAGACCCATGGGTAGAAGTGCAACCACAGCAGATCAGGACTTAAGGAAACCTGTAAAGGATCAGCACGACTTATGTGAATGACTCAGACTAAGCTCATCTGATTCATTTCCTTAACCTGAGCAAACACCTTCCCATTTTCTTCTATTTAAACCACAAAGCTTCAGCTCTTTCAGTTCCTGTATCTTTCTCTCCCACTGGTTCCTGTCATCCTTTCAGCAGACTCAACTGCAACTCATATATACACACTCAACGCCTTTCAGACTTTTTTCTTTCCTCTCCCACATCCCTCTCCCTTCTAGGTAGGGAAAGCATAGGAGCACTCCTTGCAGTTTGCCTCAGGCCTCCAAGTAATTAATCTCCCTTACAGGCTCCCTGATGGAGAGCAAACACACCGCTGGAATTAGCCACTGTGGTTGAGCAGCGTGAAGACAAGATAACCACACACACAGCAAAGTTCACCCACGAGAAAGTGCACAAGGGAGTTTTATTCAGCAGAGATGGCTTCTCTGCAAATCTCCGGGCTCTCACACCACCAAGCGAAAAGAAAAACCTGACAACAAAAGCACAGAGCACAAATTTAAACACTTATTTTTAACAAATAATAATAGAAGGTTGCACATAGAACAGACTTAAATCCCGTGGTCGCTGAAGTGAGAACAAAATGCTGTTGGCAATGAAGCACAGAAGTAACAACTCCCTTTTAACTTCACACCTGCATCTACATTACTCAGGGCTTCTCTAACACTGTCTTTAAGGAAAAGACAAGTTTATCTATACCCTTCTACACCTTGCTTCTTCTGAGACACTGATCTAATCCCAGTGCTGGGTTCCTTCTTGGCTTAGGAAATGTTCTCTTTTCTCCATACTTCCAGAACAGCTTATCTCTCTCTAACCGCATTAAAGTTTCTCTGCTTCATTATCCGAGTTGTCATGTCATGACTGTCGATGTTACGAAACCCTGGAATGCAATTAAACTGTATGAGGAACACATGAAAAAGGAAAATCAGCTTTTCTTTCAAAGGAAATGGTTTTCTTTCCCTTCTTCACAGTCAAAAAGAATAAATATTCACGAGTGCGGCTGAGCCTGAACTAGTCAGAACTTTGAAGCATTGCCTTAATCTGCCTATCACGGTATGACAGATTCAGTATTCACTGGTTACTAAGCCAAGGAACTGCAATTGGAACAGCAGAGCTAGCTTATTTTCACTAAAAATAACCTCTCTGCAGCAGGCTATCAGTCAGACAATGCATGTCCAGAAAGCAGCCCCTTCCAGGGTCAAGCATCACTCCATTAGCTAACAAAAATGTAAAGCAAAACGCAAAGCTTTTGGACCCAGGAGCTCTGGAAATACAGAGCACGTTGAGCAAGGCTGAGCTCCTGGCGTCCTCACATAGCAAGGAAGAGTGCTGGCTGCTTGACTTGCTCTGTGGTATCTCTCCAGCCATAAGGACAGAGGCCTATTTACCCCCCACACACACAAAAGGGAGTTCAAATGGTGTCTTCAGATTTACAAAGCGCTCATCCTTCCCCAAAAGGTGCCAGGGAAATGCAAACCATCACAAATCAACTCCTTTAAACACCTACTACCACTTCAAGCCTACCAACAACGCGTACATGAGAACCTCCCTACAAGTTTTCAGAGCACAAAGCTTCCTGAAGTGATGCTTTGTAGCTTCTGCTATAACCCATAAATCAAAACAGATCCTCCAGTGCTACATGGAGAACACTCCCCATCTTTCCACAGATTTAGCAGAATGAAGTCCCAAGGCATTTCTGATGATGCATTCCAGGCTGAAAATACAGTTCCCTGCTTCTCTCCAAGGCCTCAGGCTGACAATACTGAGCACTGCCACCCTGAAACAATCCCAATTCCTCCATTTCACAATAAAAAACGTGTTCTTCCTACTCAAGTCTGTTTCAGAGAGCCTGCAACACCCCAAGGAGCTCACCTTCCCCAAATGGTCCTTGTTCTGCTGCATTACCTTTAGTATGGCAGCTGTTTTTCACTAGAGCACAGTAACACATGCTGCAGTTTACCAGAAAGAAGAAATTAGGAGCTTTTCACAGGAGGTCTCTTCATGAGGGCAGGAGGAGTTTGAATATCTCTCCTTCCTGTATTCACTCAATGATTGGGTTTAAATCACTCGACCTTCTAAAACCTACCAGTAACAAGACACCACTTAACTTTGTCAAAGTATCACTTGAAGCACTGGGACTTCCTAAAATGTCTCCTGCCTCCCCAGGAGCTCAGAATGATGCAACCTCTCCTGAAATTCCTGCCTCTTCATCACCATAAAAGATTACCTTGAGATATATTGGAGCAGAACTTCTACTAAAGACAAACCACTCTGCCTTTTTACCATCAAAGCTACACATGTTACACAGTCTTCTCTACTTCAAGACAACTTCATCTACAGTCTTCTGCATCCCACCTCCCTGATGTTTATCTAATCCAAGCTCTGAGATCCTTCTTGGCTTTATCTCACCTGCTTGATTTTATTTATCCTGCAAAATAAGACCATAGCCTAGGCAAAGGCTGGTGAGCCTGGGTCTGTGCAGCACGGGAATGTCCCAAGGTGGTTTGACAAGAGGGAGTTTGAGCAGACAGGTTCATCTGAGCAGAACAGGAGCACACAGACTGGCTCTCACGTTCTATCCTCCTCACTGAGAAGTTTTATAACACCCAAATACATTGCTCAGTCTGTGTAAAAAGCACTTCTGAGAATTCCAGGAATGAGAAATTACAGACTGGGGTGTGAGGCAACTTTTTATAAGCCTGGCAAGAGGAAGGATCAGAAGTGCTCCATCGGATCAATCCACATCCCAAGGAAAGGACACACAGGCTGTACTCTGACCTGGGAAAGGATGGAAGCCAGGAGGGCACCCAGTCACCAGCTATGTAAAATCCAAACATTCCAGCCAATCCCAGAGGCTCTGCTGGCTTCTGGGAATACAACTTTTTATAATGTTTCTGTTTAACTACTTTGATCCCAAATCAATCTATTACCCCATGCAAATGGAGCACACTGCTGTCTGTAGAGGTGGAAAGCAGGATAACCTACTGCAGGCTGAAGAGAAGTCTGGGTGATTGTGAAATGATTCTGACGTCAAGGGGAATTCGCTCTCCTTTGGATGGCTCTGTTGCATACAGACCCTGCTAAATCACAGCACAGGGCAGTAAACACACAAGTCAACAAGCAAAGGTTCTGAAAACTAGGGCAGAAAATGCTGACCTATTTTTTCTTCCAAAATGACCCCTTCTGTCCCATCTTTCACATGCTTCAGCCCTGGAATATCTACCTGAGCAGGAACTAAATTGAAGTATGAAAAAGCTGTCTGGAAAAAGCAAATCAATGCAGCTCCTGCATGTGAGACAACCTGATTTCCCACGCACTGAACAACGCATCTTCCCTCCCATTAACTCCAGAATACCACTTCTCAGACTGGGAGACCCATCCAGCTGCTGGCACAAGCACAGCAACCAGCACTCCACTCCCAAAAATTGCACTGGAGGGAGTGGGCATCCCGAGGCTCAGCCAGACTGAGCTCTCAGCCTGGGCTCATTGCTCTGAACTTCTTCTGCCAGGACTAACTGCAGAAAGACCCAAGAAAATAGCCCAAGGCTACACAAGAACAAAAGGGGAACACCGTGGAAAATATTCTCTTACGCCAGGAGCAAACCAGAAGTCTCCAAACTGCAATAAGGGTATGAGAAAAGTAGGTCCACCTGAAACATTACCGAGGTGTGCATTTGTGTGGAGTTTACTGGAGATTGCAAGTTGTAAAACTAATACTCCAGCTTCACAATCACTGGGAAGCGACTGTTTACCCCGTAACTAACACTTGGTAGGCAGCTACAGAGCAGAACCCACCGGATTAGCGGGGGGAAAAAAATGGAAAAAAAGGGAAGAAACAAACAAAAAAACTTTAGATGTCACTGGATGGGTCACTTACCATCTGCTGGCTGCTGGAAGTTGACGTAGGCATACCCGAGGGACCGGCGGGTGATCATATCCCTGCAGACCCGAATGGAGAGGACAGGCCCGGCGGGGCTGAACTTCTCGTAGAGCATGGCCTCGGTGACATCGGGGTGCAGGTCACCCACGTACAGCGATGCCATCGGGTAACTGCTGGCAGCCGTGTTCATCTTCCACCCAGCACAAGCTCACACCGGGAACTAAGCAGGGGGCGGGGGGCTTTACTCTTAGGGTTTCTTTAAAGTATTTCTCTAAAGTATTTAAACCAGGGGAAAACCTCCAAGTCTATAAAAGTCTCACTAAGCGGGGGAGGGGGGGAGGTGCAGAAACAGCTTGGGGGGGGGGGGGGCGGGGGAACAGACACCACCCCAGGCCCCAGGACAGA
>JANHGN010020875.1:0-10929 GCA_024605025.1 Megaceryle maxima
TATGACAAGAAAAAAATAATACCCAAACAAAAAAAAACGGCAAAAACAAAACAAAAAAAAAAAAAAAAAAAAAAAAAAAAAAAAAAAAAAAAAAAAAACCAACCCAAAAACCAACCCAGGATTGTTGTAACAGTCAAGCTCCCACACAAAATAAGTCCAGGAAACCACATTTTATATCAATGTAGTAGAAAGGGCTAGTGAGATGGCAGGAGCTAAATCAGTCCTAGGCTAGAGATAATGAATCAGCCTTGGTGTGAGGGTAGTTGGACAACTGAACAACAAATACAAAATGTAGGGTCTAATATAATATGTTTGTTAGTTGAGAACATTTATTTTGAAAGATTCCATGCTAAGGTAAAGCAGATCAACTCCAAGGAATAGAATGAAAATTGAGCAAACTAATAGAGCTCTGATTGTTTCCCCATCTGAATAAAGCAGAAAAGCCAAGACTAAATCTTTTGAGAATTCCCAGTTCTACAAGCAGAATAAAATTTGCAAAGATATCAAAAAGACAAACCAGTTAGTTTTCTGAGCAAATGGGCTTTTTTTAATCACTGTGCAGTTCCAAAAGCAAAGTAAACAATTTTCAGAGACTAAAAAACAGACAGACACAAAGAATGAATCTGCAATGTTGAAGAGAGCTCTGTAATTTATCTTTCAGTCTTACCTTTGTAAATCAAAAGCTGATGAGAACTTTGTATTGTATGGACTATTCTCAAACAAACAGTAATTAGAAGTTGTGTATCTGAATAGGAAGATGGAGGTATTTAGTTTGAAAAGATCTGTGTATGAGTGCCTTATATCCTTCATTATCAAAATGTGTTAGAATTTAGCTGTATATTTCAGATGACTCTTTCATTGCATAGTAAGTACATGGGAATATACACTTAAATACTATACTGTGGGGAATGGTGGTAGTGTAAATTCCAGCAGTAACCAGAGGACATTCCAACAGATGCTGAGTGTCTGTAATTAGTGTGGGAAGCAGGCTCTAAGCAAGAGTCTTTAAAGTTTAAGTCTCACAAGGGAAATATAAAGACTTAATATGAGGGAGAAAAAAATGTATAAAAGAGATCTCACCTGACAATTTTTTGTCATTAATTGTAATTCTGTCCTGGATTCCAATGTTCACAGTGGGATTTTTGGTACCATAGTTTTACGTGAAGTAGATCTACATTTTTCAGTCAAGCCTTGGTTTCCTGTGGTGTGATCAGATATAGTATGCTCTTGACAAAGAGGCATTTTGTGGTGCTTGTAAATGTATATTACATTTTTTTTCTCATGTTTCAGACCTCTTGTATTCCATACCTCAGAACAAGTGGCCAATGTTCTAGCTGAGGTAGTCTTAACGAACACCAAAATCACTTTCATAGGTACCTCTGATAGCACCCTTAGCCTCATCATTAAATAACTATTGTTGATTATGATGAATTTAGTATTCCTGTCCATCTCTATGGAATCTGAAAACTCTCCACATATAGGGATGCCATACAGGACTGAGATTGTTTTCCATTAATATTTATTGTCATTCTTCAAGGCAAAAATCTGATAGGGGATGAGGTTTGCTTTCACCTGCATTCCCCTCTCTAACTGGATGGTAAAGGAAATTGTCAGAAAGACATGCAGTGTCATTCCTGATGTGTCCCATCTACCACATTCCCTGGCTCTGCTAGGCTCCATGTGTTTGCTAGTCTCCTTGCTATCTTCCTGATGGCTATCATTTGAAATACTGGACTTTTTTTTTTTTAAAAAAAAAAAAAAAAGAGTATTCAAGGTTATTGTTTGCACCATGCTACTCAGATTTGCAGTATAAGTTAGTCACTTGGTGATATATTGAGTTGTTTAGTCATGATTCAAGAGGACTTGACTTAATTAAATACCATTAGTTTAGCACATTATGAGGCTGGAGAGATTATATTCATTTAATCTGCTCTGAAAAATCTCTACATTCTATTTTCTACATTTTAAACTTCAGTTTCACATAAGTCATTACAGATATTGACCATGTTGCAGAGCTTTCACTTATGAGGTCCTTTGCAACAGGCTTTTTTTTTCCTGCTGTTTTAGCAGTATCATTTGAAAGATCTTACAAATTACTTGAACGTAATCTGGAAGACATTGGTTTTTCCCAGGAAAAAAAATCTAAGTATTTCAGTGTAGATAAAATTAGAATGAAGACCAGCAAAAATATATAAAATAAATAAGAGGTTTGTACAAGAAGAGGTTGAAGAGGAGAATGAAAGTGTGATGAGTCAGGATCCAGTATTTCACATTCTATCATTCAGCCTCCAAAGGTCTTCGTCATTGCTGTGTGGCTTTGCTGCCCTTTCTGAAGTCTATCTGCAGAACCCTCCACCATCTGCCACTAACCTTCTTTCCCCGAGGGCCAGATTCTCAGCTGATGCAAACAAGTGCAAACCCAATGATTCCTTTACATGTGACCTGATTTTGATTCAGACTTTGCCTAAGGGTTACTTTGTCTACTGCCATCACTCCTGTTGTCAGACCTGACACAGGCGGACTTTCTCCCAGAGGCTTGGCATGTAGTGACTTTGGCATCCTTGAAGAGTTCCATTAACTTCAAATCAGGTCACCCTGTAGGACCTGATTGTACTTCTGGGACTTCATCTGAAAGCTCTTCAAGAAAATTATTTAATCTTTTTATGTTCTGAAACTGCATCTACAGAAACATCAAGTTGAAATGGAGGTTGCAGTCACACAGCAGTGCTCATTGTTTGTTTGGTTTGCATTTCTGTAATGTTACTCTTTTATGTGGTTAGCACTTCCAGAAAATATATATTATCCTTATCTTTGAGGAATGATCATCAGACATTGCAGAATTTTAACTCAATCCAAAAATATATTCTTATCTTTCAAGCAATGTGTTTTCTCAGCAGAAATCCACCTTTTTAGAACATTAATTTATTGTAAACTAATGGACACATGGTTACAACTGTTTTTATCAAAATTACAGGTTTTCCTGTGAAATTTGCATTAACGGATGCATGCGCTAATATCTGGGTGGTCTTTTGACACTGTTTTGCAAATACTGCTCTCTATGAATAGCATCTTCAAATATCTATAAAAAGGAACTAAAAGCTTTCAAATTTCTAGAATTCTTTCTGTTTCCTGACTCTTTAATCCCCTTCCTCTACCCTTTGGCTTTCCCATCTCCACTTTATCCTGTTATAAATTCAAGCTGTAGTGGAAAAAATATCCCTTTCCATGGGTCTCCTATTTGCAGGTGTCTGACAGATTATGAAGGTCTTCCCTTCTCCCTTGGGGGGGTGGAAATAATATAACAGATGGTTCTCTCTTTTTTGACTACTTATTTGGTGATATCTGCATTTCTTTGTGAAACTCCTTTCAGATGAGTTGGGGAAAAAAAGCCTTAACTCAGCAGTATGCTTTACTTTCTGAAGTGGGCTTTCTCTGACAACCTCGGCTGTAACACTCATACCACACTTCTCCTTAGTCAGATATTGAATAGGATAGTATGTCTGTTGTTGGGGTTTTTTTTGTTGTTGTTGGTTGGTTGGTTTTTTGTTTGTTTTTGTTTTGTTTTGTTTGTCACTTTTTGTTCATTTCCTGGACATTTCTCATTACCTGTCTCTTATTACAGTAAGGTAAATGCAAACACACCATCCTTTTTTTAGTTGACAGCAGCACCAACAAATGTATATCAGTACTCTGGAAAAATTCTAATACTAGTTTTCATTAACAAGCAAACAAGAGACAAAGTAGTCACAGGAGTCATGAAGACAGGCAAAGCAAGATGCACTGTATAAAACCTTGCAGTAGAGAGTCATTACCTATAGTCCCTCAACCTTGTAAACTATTAGGCCTTTACTTAGTTCTGTTTGCAATAAGCCTATTTAGCAAGAACAGTAATTTTTATACCTTTTTTCCATGCCTCAATAACAATTAATATTGTATCTGTATATTACCAGGTAACTCAAAGTATGAATTTGATCCAGTCTGGGGGCAGAGAAGGGCAGGAAGGGGGGTTTGCTGTCATTTCTTCAAATGAGCACTAAAGCATACAGTGCAATGTTTAAACCCTTTTTATTCAGGCATGTAGAAAAACAGATAATACCTTGAAACCTATTCCAAGAGAAAGCCTGAAGCTTCAAAGTTAGCACAACAACATCTTTTGAGCAAAACGGACCATACAGAATGAGTTTATATAGGCTTCTTACTTTGCATCACATGATTTTCTTTTGATCTTATACCAAAAGACCTAAAGACAGATTTATTCTAGTATCAAACTGGAACCTAAATCCATTGACTAGTGAAGAGTCTGCAGTGATGCTCTCCATTCTAAGTAAGCCCTACTGTCTTGAGAATAACATAAAGAATTAATTTTCTGTATTTTTGTCATGAAAGAAATCTTGCAAATTATCCTAGAAAGATTGCCTTCTGGGTGTTCTGAGAGTTCATTCTTTATGCTTCCCGTTTAGTGTATCTTTGCCTTTGGTATGCTTTGCCTTGCTTCCTGCATGTTCTGATCCAACAGGTACCTGGGGATCAACTGAATATGTAATAAATGCCTTCATCTGGTTATATTTTTGCATTTGATTTTGTTCATGAAGAGACTATTGACAAGTCACCTTTGTCTTTCCAGCAAAAGAATAGTAAATCTGTGAAAGACTTGCAGCAATACTTTTACTAATGCATATTTTTTCCTGTGTACTGTTAGAAAAAAAAAAAAAAAAAAGGTTTCAAAGACTACAGTTTCTTAGACACATAGATTTTGTTGATGCTGCCTTCGAAGGCAGATTTTCTGATCATTTCTGGAGAGACAGGGAGAGGTCAGAATGAAAACTTGGAATAAAAGCAACACCATTCTTTTTTTTTTTTTCCAGAAAAACAGGATTTTTTCCCTCACTCTGAAGCTGAACAAATGTATTTTAAAAATCTCAGAAATTGTCACAAAATGAAGCTGTCATTGTGCAGTAATTTTTAACAGTAGCTCAATGTATTAGGTAATAAAGCAGTTTAAACTCAATACCACAAACTAAGACCAAAGAAGGTCATGCTGTTGCAAATTGTCATGTAGTTTCTTTAGAGGAAATCTAAGGACCATATTACTAATGAAATGTCTGTAAATGACCAACCAAGAAGAGTCTGTTAGGCGGAAAAAAAAAAAAAAGTTTCCAAAGATAGTGTATTTGCAACCAGATTTCAGACTTCAAGGAAATGACTAAGAATTCTGTTCTAATTAGGAGGTTTTAACATCTTAAATTTGTTTTTTTTGTTTTGTTTTTTTTTTGTTTGGTTGGTTGGGTTTTTTTGTTGTTTTTGTTTTTGTTTTAAAAAAAGGTTATTGCTGTGATAATCCAATATCTTAATGTGGAAAAGAAAAAAAAATCCTGGATCAATCATAAGCAGAAGGGAAAAATCCAAAATCTTTTATTTTTTGCTAATTCATAAAATTTATTGTGCAAATTGGAAAGTGGATCAGAGAAACAGTAAGCTGATCCAAAGATGTGCTCTTGAGCTCTTGCTGCTGTAAAAGTCTGCCTGTCCTTCAGTTTGGTCTGTAGTATGTCTTGAGCACAAGAGATCATCTTACTTGTACAGGTGATCTTCAGGGACTACTTTTCAGTATGTTTTTGTTTTTCACCTAAGAATAGCCAGACACTATGTGTATTAACAGTAAAGGATTTTTGATGGGACACTGAATAGTTTTTGACATTGCTTTGTGAGTGAGCTGCAGAAATTGCACGTTACAACTACCACAGAGTACTACAGTGAAGGTAACTTCTTTCCTCCAAGTATTAATTAATAAGGGTCCTGAGGTTTTCCATCAGAAAAATCAGTAGCTGAAATTTTTATTTTTTTTTAATAACCACTTTAATTGGTGAAACATTGCTGTATATCATACCCACCATATCTGTCTTCTTTTATTGCCCTCCTTTGTTCAGCTTTTCTACCTCTACTTTCTTTCACTTTGAAAACTTGTTCAGATTCAGATTGTAGAGAGGTTTTTCTTACTTGCTTTAGATTGAGTGCCTATCATTTCAGTAAGGAAAAGTCCCTGCCTGGAACAACTACACATAAAAAGGAATCAGGGAAGTTATCACTGAAATTTTCAATCCTATGTCACATTCAAACAGGGATTTCAGGCTCATTTCTGAAAAGATAATCGCCTCACTGTGGACAGTATGTTATCTATGCTCTTTTTTAAATTATTATTTATTTATTTCAGATGTTAACTTTTCATTTCAGGCACTAAGATGCATCATTATAGAAAAGTGCCTTGTTCAAGGCATGCAAAATTTATTGACAGCAGCCGGTTCAGGATCACTGTGGTTCTCCTTTGGATTAGACAGTGCAGCTGCATTTTTATATTTTTATGCTATTATAAAATCCACTCAATATCTAATGTAACATAAAGGCAGATGAGTAGCTCCACCCACATGTTCCTCACAACATCGAGCCTCTGTACAGACCTTTGTGAGGAACTGATTCATGTGTCTCTGCTCTGATCAATTTCTCACAATACAGAGGTCAGCAATCTGTAAGGTCAGGGATTTCTGATAATACCAAGGAACTGCAGAGACCTGTGCATAAAAAATAAACAAAACAGTGTCTGAAATAGTGTTGTCCAGGTGCAAATATGTGACAGTCATCTAATGATTCAGAAATTGTCTTTCTTCAGCTTCAGACTAAATGGTCCACAGAAACTAAATCCTTCCCAGTGAGAACTGGACACAAATACCTGTAGTCCTTTTCTAAAATTACCATGCTACAAGCCTTTCCTGAGTGCTTGCATTTGCACCTGTGCAATGTCCTCTTCTGGACAAAGTCAGCTTTGGTTCCTACTCTTAAGGGAGTTAAAGGGAGTTATTCTTGCCACATAAATGCTTAGGCTCTGCTAACTTTTATAATGGCTGTTGAAAGGCATTTGCAGGCAGTGCAAAAGAAAGCTCTGATTAACATAGTAGTTATGATTTGAGCCAAGAATGTCTTCTGGGAGCTTTCCTTTTTCATTTTTGTTCACTTTTGGACTCTGTTCTTAGAAGAAACAATCACTATTTCCAGTGTGTGCATATGATTCCTATATTAAACACTTCTGTCTAACTGCTATGTTGAGATCACTACTCACTCTAATTGCTTGCGTAAGAGAAATTATTGGACATTAGCTGCAAGATAATAGGTCCTTTAAACAGATTAAAGCAATGCCATATAATTTTACTAAATAAAAGCTCTCTAAAATAGTGTTCATTAACTAGCTCTAAATCTCTGCTAACTGATTTTCCATGCACAACCACATCTGTAATATGCTTTTAAAAACATCTAAAGTTCAAAAGAAACTGATGACAGTTTTAAAAAGCCAATTATTTTGTAAGAAGATGTCCTTAGAAAATTCCCTTTAGCCTCCTTTGAAGAAAGATGGAGCCAAAATATTGTCCCCAGTTAGCAAGAAGGTTGTCAATCCACTTCACCTAATATTTTCTTAATCTTAGATGGGGTAAGAAGATTATTTAGCAGAGTATCAAAGAACACTGATTTATTTCTCAAAACCAGACCTGAAACATGGCATAGATATCTCAGTAGCAATATATTACTAGTGTCATGTAGAAACAATGGGCTAACAGGTTACATCTAACTAGCCATCTGACAGGGCCAGCAGCATTCTTCCCAAGTAAATGTCTTGCTCTTCCCTGGATTCTGGTTCACAACACAGAGTGGTCTTGGAGATTATGAACATATCTTCATAAATGATGTTAAACTGGAAGAGGAGCTCCAGGAGGATGGATAGTGCACTCCATCAGCCAGTGGTCACTCAAAGTAAAGTAAATCTAAAGTAAAGAAAAATAGAAAACATTCCAGAACCTCACCACCAAATATTTTCCTTACCAATGATCCACTCCAACTGGTCTGTCACTACTTAGTAACACAAGCACAGCCAAAAAGTACCTCCTGGAGTAGCAAGTTCAGTCCCCTTCATGGCAGCCTTAAGACACTTAGTATATTGCTTTATATCTATATGGGGTATTTTTTAGTACATCTCAATATTGCACAAATGTTTTCCTTCATCATGCATGTTAGCACAATTAAAATCAGTAAGAAATTAATAAAAATAAAAAAAACAATCAAGTGTGAATTAAAAAATAAATCTTGACTACTCAAAGTGATGATAAAGCTGTAAGATATCTGCATACCCTGTGCATTACTCAGATAAATGCTCTACCTGGGCACAGCTAAAAGTGGATTTTGTGCTGTAAAATGGGTAGCTTTATGAGGGGACACTTTTACAGCACTCTCACTTTGATTGTTCACAAACATGCCAATTTCTTTTAGAGAAAGTATTGTCAATTTTTCAGGCTTGACCTGGCAAAATTTGGTAATTTTAGTAAGAAATAAATACAAAATATAAAAAGGAAATATGTATGTAACTGTGTATACAGTTGTCCAATGATTGCCCACAGTTGAAATATGTTGTTCCCCTCAGAAATAATGAAGAAAATCACCCTCAATATTTTATACTCCAGGCAGCTTTTACTTTCAACTTCTGAGCTCCTGTTTAATTTGTACCGCCAAGCAAAAACTTGCCTGATAGCACTGTAAGGTAAAATAGGAATGACAGCTTGAAACAAGAGAAGGTTACCACTTTTCATCTGAAGTCTGATAAGTGCCCAGCTAGGAAGTGTTAACAGCTAGAAAATTATTCTTGAAGAGGTGTTTTAATTTCCTTCACCACAAACACACGTGAATGTGGTATTAGCATATATTATTAGCATATATTTTTTAAGTTTGATTTTTTCAGGTGTTTCCTTTATTTGAGTTAAAGTGACATACATGGCTTTTCTTAAGAAATCTTATTTGTCTCATCTATCTCCTGAGCCATTTTTTAAAATGAGCTGGTCATGCCCCGGACATTTTTACGAAGGAGGAAAGTTTCTAGTTGAAACCTCAAATGAACTGTTCCCATTATGGTTCAGTAAATGCTTCCCAGATGTTTTTCCACACAAAAGAAACCTCACTGGCTCCTTTAAAGCCTATTGCATAGTCTGTATGAAATTATTTTTTCTTTTACCTACCACTCAAGAGTTTATTCTGCAGGTATAGGTGCTAAGCCAAGTAACTCTTCATTAACATTAATGAGACATACATGGGTTATTTTCCTACTTGAGAAAGAATTTTCATGTTTTCAAGGGGATATAGAGAAAAACTCATGGCTTTACCCTACCAAGAGGAAAATGCTGTAGACATGCATGATACAATGAGAGACAAAAAACCCAACCAAACATAAAACTAAATAAAAAAAAATCCAGCCCTTCCCCAAAAGTCAGATGGTAAGCAGTGTTTTGTCAGGAGGCAGATATAATTGGGTTCCTTGGAGGGCCACGTGCCTGAGTAATTGTCTTAGCAGGGGGAATATTCTCTCTCACACATTCAGCATTTTCAGATTTCAAAATGACCTGACTAACATGAAGCTTTGGGCCTACTAATCACACATGGACTTTTATGTTTTGAGGTTGTACAAAGAAATAATATTTCTTTATTATTTGTACTTCTTGCAAAAGCTGACACCTTCATGTGATTCATCACTCAAAAGAATCTGTTGTCCTTTTTGATAAAAATTCAAACACTGTTCCACCAGATAAGTTCTGATGATATTAACCATATGTAACATGAACTTCCCCCACACCACCATCCTACTCTCAGCAAAGGTAAAACACCAAATAGAAAGCTTGTTGTTTCATCACAGAAGATGAGGAATCAAGCAAATACTACAGAGGACTGCATGTGCATGTAGCATACAGTTTGAGGAATCACATTAAAAAAAAAAAAAAAAAAAAAGCTTGATTTTTCCTTAGTTTCATTTTAATAATCAAACTCTAAATTGGAGCTCTTAAGTGGAAGTCAAGGAACTTGGAGTGTGATGGAGGAAGCAGTAATCAGTTTAAAAAGTTGTTGAATATCTGATGAATGTTGAATATGTCAGATTAAATTATGTCCTAGAAAGGGAGATTCCCTGAACAACTGCTAGTCACGTTAAATTATTCTGCATTTCAAACAGGAAATCATCCAATTAGAATAACAGCTGCAGAGATTGAAATAAGCCTTTCATATTAGAAAAATAAAAATGCAGCTGAGTACTATGTGAAGCAGCTAAGGTAAGTTATTTTCCCTCTCCTTTTCTCCAATAAAACTTAATTTCAAGGACTTTTAGGAAAAAGTAAAATTGTATATTTTTTATGTGTGAATAAGACAGGAAAAATAATCTATCATGAATTGTGCTTGATAATTTTATTTGAAACTTCATATGGATTTTCTATTTGTCCTAAATTACCCACAGTGTCTTTCAAGATGGGCAGAGATTTCTGCATTTCTTCTTTTCCCAGGTCAGCTCCAGTACAATCACTATTACATCAAAAGGTTTTAATGAAGATGAACAACAATATTATTTTGGAATGATTCTCTAGTTAAGACTCATCTACATTTAAAACTTTCTTCTGAGACTGTAAACTATAAGCTCTATAGGAAAAAGGAAGGATACTGGAGGTCAGGAAAACCAGTATCTCAGGAGGTGGAAAATAAATTTTGTATAATAAAAAAACCCAACCTCAATAACAAACTGAATCTTGATGACAGAGAAAATGGGATGATAAAAGAAAATAAATTGAAAATACAGCATAATATTTATACAATGTTCTATTAAAACACCTTGAATGTTTTACTATATCTGAGAAAATAAATAAAACCAGTATCAGAAGATATAAACCATCCTGCATGTTTACCATTTAATAACTGGACTAATATTAGACATAAGACTCTAAGAAGACAAAATGGATGGAGTGATGAAGGGTCAGACACAAATGAAATTATAGGGGTTTTTTTGGGGGGTTGGGTTTTTTTGGGGGGGGCTGGTTTTGGTTTTTTGTTTTGTTTTGTTTTGGGGGTTTTTTGTTTGTT
>JANHGN010020877.1:3889-15100 GCA_024605025.1 Megaceryle maxima
GGAAAAAAACCCCAAGAGTTTATAACCTACCCTTGATATTTGCACTGCAACATTTATTATGTACAGTAAGAATCCCAGGTTGTTTGCCAAAACACCTCCTTAAATATAATTTACCTAGTGGTGCTCTTTGAAGAACTGTGAAGTTCTTCTTTCACAAGTAACGTCACAGCTTTATTGCTGTTTCTTGA
Source organism: Megaceryle maxima (assembly GCA_024605025.1). Taxonomy (NCBI): domain Eukaryota; kingdom Metazoa; phylum Chordata; class Aves; order Coraciiformes; family Cerylidae; genus Megaceryle; species Megaceryle maxima. The sequence continues at coordinate 4,078 of JANHGN010020877.1, forward strand.
ACACACCACACAATCATAATAGAGTATTAGAGTGGAAAAGTTATATTCTTTAATACTTGGGTTTACCTTTGTGTGTTCTAGAAACTTGTCATTCTGTTAAATGTATTATTATTGTCAACTAATTTACTCACTGTGGAATAACCCTGAGCCTCTGCAACCCCTGCAAAACCTAATAAGATGCTCTGTTTGTAAGCCTTTAATGAGGACTGGGTTTAAGCTTTTTCCCTGGAAACCATCTGGCTTTCCAGCTCCATAGAATAACTTGCCCAAAGCTTTTATTTTGCTTTACATATAGTCAATGAAAAAAACCCATAACAATAAGCAGTGTTGCTAATCAATTTCTTGATGGGAATTCAGTGTCCTCTTTTAGTAGAAACCACTTTCCTAGTCTGAAAGAACAGAGCAAATGTTCTACCCGAAGGCAGAGATCTTGCTCTGTCAAGACAGACTCACGTAAAAGCCTGAAAACACCTTCATCCTCCAAATCTTTACGTATGTCTGCAATTCTCCACTATGATGGCTTTATACAAATTGCAAGTGTAATACAAAACCAGCTGCCTCTGCATACAATACAGGCAAGTACTATTAATTAATTTCATGGTTTACAAAGAAGAAAATGAGAAGGTGCACCTGCCAGCTAGATGTTTCAGCACAAAGGGAACATTTTTTTTGGCTTTCATTTCTGGAATTAAAACAAGCCATGAAGTAGGCCCTCTGGTCTTTGGACTTAAATTTTCTGATGATTTGCTTAAGTACAACCCATTGCACTACATTATAAGACTGAAACAGTCAATGCTATCCTGTAATTAGAACATCAGTAACAGAGAGGGAAGGAAAAAACTTAAGAGTGTCTCCAGGAAATACAAACCCATATCCAAATATTACCTTGAAAAGTCAATGTCTTTTAATATATAAAGTCTAAACTTTAAGTTTAAACTTTAACAAATCAATTAACCTAATTAGTGGTGGAAACTGTAGCATCAAAAAAGAAATGTATGAACAACAAATAATGATTGCTCATATCCACTGATATGATAGAAAAAAAAACCCCAACAACCTGCTAACAAAAGTCAAAGGGCTTGGAAATCAGAAATCAATGAAGCGGCACCTGTGAAAGCAAAAGCTGGCCCTCTGACAAAGTAGACAAACTCCAGAGGACAGTCAAGAGTCTAGCTTCAAGTATTTTTTGTCTTTACTGGCCCTGTACACTTGCCCTGCACCAAATTAGGTATGGAAAGTAAGGAACAGGTCTAATTATGAAAACACTTATTTTAATCTTCAAGTTCTTGAGTTACCATTCCCGATACCTTTTTGTATTCCCAGTCTTGTTCCTAGGAAGAAGCAGATGCATCTACAGACAGTTCAGGGAGCCTCTGAGCTGGGGAGGACTACTCTTGCTGATGCAGAACAGGAGGGTCCTTTCTGCTTACACAGCCACAGCAGGTCTTTTAGAGGAGGGCAGGGTATTTGCACCTAGTGAAATAGTTTCCTCCAGCATATGCAAGAACTGCTACAGAGAACTGTGTCATCTCTAGATAAACATCGCCAAAATCCACTGCCATGTGCAGTACACATCAAAACTACTTACTTTAAAATGAAAGAAAGCTAAGGCTCACTCTGTCATGGAAAGGAAAAACATTGAATTAAATAAGAGCTCTGGCTGAGGTTCTACCTCTTGCAGCTAAGTCTTCTTACCTTTTCCTAAATCTTCATTGTTATTTTGGAACCTCTAACTACCCTTAATGCCTCAAAAATACAAATCTCTGAAAGTACTTAATGTCACCCAGTAGGTGTAGTCATACAAATTTGTCCCCATCTTTCGTGAAATTGTTGGAAACATTTAGCATAGCGTGATTACTTAAACTTTAAGCTGTATTCTTCCCTTTATGTGCAGACTCAACTCTTATTAATGCTGATGAGAGTTATGTGAATACAACAATGAAAGATTCAACTCTCCATTGTTTAAAAGGTGGTGATCAGCCCTGTGCAGCTTTAGGGAAAAAACCTCAAGGATATTGCAAGTACTATAGGGAGTTAATCTCATTACACACTACTAATAGCATTTATGGCAGTGTTTGCTTCTTAAATCAACCATAGGTGACCACCTGGTGCCCTGTAACTGGAAAGCTGATTTCACAACACATGCACAGGCCAGTCTCTGTTTAGAAGATTAATCTGTAAGCTGCTATGAATCTATTCTCCTGACACTTTCTCCCCTACTGAGAACAACATGTGTTTTTACTTTCAGTTTGAATATTTGTAACTAAACAATACAGCATTTTAAATTAATTTTAACTACAAAAATATATTAATTTTTTTTAAGAATCATGGATTCCAACACAAAGGTGTTTAGTTAGGAATTAATAAATTGTGATGTTTTTCAGTGCGAACTTCACACAGACTCATCTTCTTGAGTTACCATATGATCAGCTTCACCTACTTTCTAAAAGTAAAACTGCTGCAGGGTACTCAAAATAGCAATCAGAATAAATAAAAACATATGTAAAACAGAAACTAGTACACTGAAGAGTATATAAGAAGTCTCTTACTGACCAGAACTGTCTTGACTATATTCTTAAATATACAGAGGGATTTTTAACTAGGTTTATTTAGTGCATACCAATTAAATCAGCAGAATCATGCCAACTTTACGACCAGCTAGTGACCTAGCCCACAACAAAAGTTTTGCTGCACATTTGAACAGAAAGGCCATCAGTTACTAAACCATTTTTTGCAGGCACCAACTGAATAACTAAAGTGGGTTTCATCATACAGATTTCCTCATGCTGTGAAAAAAAAATACCACTGACAACCCCTGTTTCTGTATGTGAAATCTAGAAATTTACAACAACAACAACAAAATCAAAAGAGACTCATTCACACAAGCCTTGGTATTAGAATTAATTCCTCTGACTTGCATCCTGTTGTGATGCTTTAAGAAGCAAGCAGGAAGATTGGTGATCACCAACTTTTTAAAACAAATTTAATTTTTCTAATTACTTTTTGCAATTGACACCAAGTGGCCTCCAGCAATGGATGGCTAAGATGAGACTTTAAAAATAATTAGAGAAGATGCACTTACAAATGTGTCAAAACTGAAATCTAGAGATGTGTTGGCAGAACATCATTAAAAGAGCTGATGTGTTGATACAGATGTACCCATCAAGTTTCATACTGTTTAAATTATCTTCATGTTGTGTTTCCCTGGATAAAACAATTGGGAGACTAAAAAAGCCAGAAAATAACTCAAACAAAACCAAACCCCCAAAACCCCCAAAACAAACAAACAAACAAAAAATAGGTCTTGTTTCTTAAAAGAAGGTGATATGCAAAAAAAAATCAGGTAACTGGGAAAAAAAATCCCAGCTCTCACATAACTTAGAATTAAGGAGTGTGGTAAATTCAGTCAGTAGAGTAAGGGTGGTTTTGTTGAAATTTTCAAGTATAGATAATTTATCAATAACCAACACCTTCAGTTTGATCTAGCTAGTCTTAAAATTTCCTGTAGGGTTCCCCCCAAAATTCTGTAGAAGCTAAAGTGGCAAAAGTGGGAATTTTATAGCATTTGACAACTGAGGATATTAATTTGCCTTGGAAAAGCACACACAAAAGGACACCTATTTCAAGATACCTTGAGGAAGACCTCTGGAAAAATCAAGAAAAAATCATTTTCCCAAGTCAGATACAAGGGTGTAACATTGCGTGTTGTCTAAGAACAGACGTCTACAGGGTAAATGAAGAAAGTGAAGTCCAAAAGTAGCATTAGAACAGTCAAGCACTGTAGATTTCAGACTGAATTTGCCTCAAGCCACATCTGGTGAACAGTGTGCAGCAGGTCTGCACATGTGGCAGAAAGCAAGGCAACATCATGTTTGCACAAAGGGTGAGATTCCACTGTGTTCTACTAAGAAAAAGAGAGTTCTGTATTGCCTTTCTTAAGGGTAATTTCTTGAGACCTCTTTGAAGAACAGTCAGTGTGCAGTTGTGGGTTGTTTTTTTTTTTTTTTTATTATCAGCTGCTACATAAAACTACTCTCTTACTCTGCTTGTAGCCCACACAGTGCAACAGGATGCATTCTGTGTCACACACTCCCCATCACTACAGGGGCTTTCCCCACATAAGCCTAGCAGTGTGGGCTAAATCCAATACACTGCTACTCAATTTTTAATTGGTCATTAGGCAAAATTTCATTCATTTTTTATGAATGCTTAAGGCAAAACTGGATATGATTGCTGGTAGACATAGGGTAAGCAATACATAGAGAGGTTATTTATTCTTTGCATATAGCTAAGAAAAATAAAAAGAAAACCATATATATTTATCCTTACACTGGGACTGCACTGCTGGGATCGTTCAGCACTTAAAGATGCTTGTATGCATACACCCAGGTAACGCAGAGAACCAGAAAAAGACCCATTTGCTGATCTGTAAGGTGGGGGAGTTTTAGAAACAAACCAAGGTCACCCTTGAGGAGAGCAGGTATCACCCAGACATGAGAGGGTCTTGTCACTATCTCAGGATAGCTTATACTGGGAATCCATGGGGAAATTGCATTCCAGTTTTAAGACCCATCCTCTGCCATAATGGGCACTGGGCTCAGCTGAGATCAAAGAGATTTACTCAGGTGGGTTAATTTGCTTCCCCATCACTTCCAGACAAAAACTAGTGGGTCAGAACCATACTTTCCGGTGCTTGACGTAATCACTAACAGGGTAGGAACAAGTCAGATTTAGATTTCAAAACAATGTCTCTCGCCTCCTCCCTAGCATCCCTTCCTTCCCAGCTGGAAGGTCTCTGCAAGATTTTCAGGGGCAAAAACTCTTGTCAGAAATGATCTGAGATGAATGTGGAATATAAACAAGTAACACAAAAGCAGCACGTGCTGCCCATGAGCCTGGCATGTATTAGGTGTGTCAAGGCAATGTAGATGTCCAGGATACCCTCTGGCTGCAGATCCTGCAGGGGAGTGAACATGGACAGTATCAGCACATCAGGCCACAGCTGTCTCTACTACTTTTGACCTGAATAAGTGTCCATGCCTCAGTTATGCAGGTCTTCATCATTCACCTTGCTCTCTGAATACACTGGAGGAAAGGCAGTCTTTGTATGAATGTCTCTGATAATGCCAGTCTTACACTGTGTGGAAAATAAAGTTTTTCTGGTAATATGTTTTAAATGGAACTGATTTTTTCCCACCATATTAAATTTGGTAATTGTGGGGGCAGCGAAAAGAATGTAAGATTTGACACAATTTGCTTATATCTGAAAAATCCTTCATTTAAGGTAAAACAATAATTAGGCATTTTTATCGCAATATTAACTTTATTGAAAGGATATTTCCAATTAAAATATACTTAGCTAAAATCTTTGACCAACTCTGCCATCTATATTTTTAGTGACAGAGGTCAAAATTCTAATTTTGGTTTCCTTTTAACATTCCTTCCAGCTCACTTCCCTAGCTCTTGGGAGCACTTGCTTTATTCCTGACAAAACCCCTCCAGGCCACAGGGACAGGGGCTTAAGTCTCTGTGTGCCACATTTACATTTGGAGTGTTTCACAGCTGCAGCTGTTGGCCTACCGTTCCTGCTATTATTTGCATTTCAAACAGAATCAATGGAATCAATGAACTACAAAATAAATTGAAGTTCTGCATAGAAAACAAATGCCTTTTATTAATCTGAGATGGTGAAGTACTGGAACATGGAACACTTGTTAAGATTGCACAGCCCCTAATGCCATGCAGAATTTCAGGTGAGATCAATAGTATTTTTATGTCAAAACCTGTAATATAAAAAGGAAACTTTTTCTACAGCTGGTGGTAACCTAGTTTCAACAGGGAATCATCTCTGTTGTCCAGTTTAAACACATTAAAATAAGTTTCCAAAAACAGTGCAATAGAAAAGAAATTGAGCCTGTTTTGGTTTTTTTTTTTTTTCCCTTCTCCCAACTATCTTACTCTGCTCTATGAAATGTTTCATGTGCTATAGAAGTCTGAATTTCCTAGCTGGAAGTTTGATTTGCAATTCACAGATTGATACCTATCTCAGCCCTATTGCCATGTCCTTTAGGTAATTTCTCACTTGTACTGATGCAAAATTTGAAAATTCACTTTGAAGGCCAGTGTCAGATATAATGGATTAACTGCAGGCAGTATTATAAACTGATACTAGAGGAAAATAAAAAAAAGCAGCAAAGTTAGAAAGAAGCTTCAAGATCTCTATGTAAATTCCATGGCCATTGTCTATAACAATGGTTGAACAAAACCCCAGCTGATGTGCTTCATTGTAGCATGGCAGCACTTCTGCAGTGTTCCTAGTGCGCTAGCATGTCTGCAAGCAGGCAGATCTGCAAGGGGCAGAATAAATAGCACTCTCCCATCTGTAATACAGCTAACTACTCCAGACACTCCTGCTGTAAAGGCAGAATTCAGTCCTGCTCTTTGTAACAGTCTTGTCATTTAATCCTGTTTGTTCTCCCCTACTGCTGAAGAGCACTGTCACCCATGCCTAACTGTACATCCAAACAACATACATCATTGCCTCCGAATACCAAAGAACATTTCTGGAAAAAAACCCAACAGTATTCCATGGGCAGAAGGGTGGAGGGAGAACACTGGGATTTGAAATGGCCGAACTGAGCCTGTGGTTATGACATCAGACCTCTTAAGATGATGGCTGGGACACTAATAGCAAGAGTACTTTGTCTCTTAATGGACCTCTGGGCTCCTCAGTGCACCCTGAGTGTGAACAGTTAGGCATTAGTCCTCCCCTTAGCTCTCTCTGCCATTATTTTACCTCGTCAGAGTTGAGGTAGGGTTAGACAAATCATGTTTGCAAAACAGTGGCAGAATCAAGGTTACTATTGTGTCTTCCTGTCCTTGATGAGAAATGTTTAATGGATATATTGCTAGACCCTGTGGGAACTCGTCTCTTTGTAGATGTCAGGATGCACTTGCAGCTGTGGTGACTGAGCTAGACACAAACCCAAGGTTCTGTCCACAAGATGTCTCTTGACATCTTGCAGAATAGTTTGTATGTTACAAATGAATTCCAACCCAGAAGCAGTTTGGTTTCCAACTGCTTAGTGTCAAGCTGGCTAAATATTTGGTAATTTTTGTGATCATTTTCTAAGTGCTGTTAATAAAATCATCACACATTTTGCTCCCAGCTGCATTTCAAATAAGGCAATGGCCATTTACTGTTTGCATTTCTTTTGTAAAGTTGTTTAATAAACATTTTGGAAATTACTTGTATTCTATAACTTGCTGTGCACAAGGGTCTTTGTTCCAGTTATGGCTGTTGTGCATGAATTGTAACAAAAATTACAGAAGTACTATAGAATATAAGATACTGTTCTTCTGTACTGAGATAATTTGACTGTGTATATTTCTGATGCACCATCTAGCAAACATGCTGGAAACAGAAGAATCATCCTAAATTATACAGAGAAAGGGCTGATCCAACTCGCACTCAGACAACAGAACTTTTTCCACTGACTTCAGTGGGAGTTAGTCAGCCTGACTAGAGAGGTAGAATAGATAAAAACAATAGCCTAGAAAACATGTATTACAAGATAAAAATACAGAATTGTTCACACTGTCAAAAATATTTTAACTTGCTAATTAGTGATCCCAAGGAAACATCGACAGATTTTCAATGAATTAATAATTCACCATGCACCAAAAAGTGAATTTTCCCAAGGCTTCAAGAGTAAGTTCATTGTGAGTTGGTTCTTAGTCTAACATTGTAAACTTAGACATAAATTATACATCCTCTCTGATATAGTTCTATATCCCATCTGCAAGTTACATAGCAATTACCCCCTGGCTCAGATTCCACCTAATGTAAATTGGTATAGCAACAGTGAATTCACTTTTATCCTGTGTTCAGCATGCACTTAGCAATGGGCCTAAGAAATTCTACTCAAGAATGTCTTTAATAACTAAACAGCTCCTGTGGACTGACTTCTGCAGCATACATGTTCAGCAGCGGTCCTGGCATAAACTCTCTGTTTCATCTAACAGATGAATTAAGAGCTGTACTAAACAGTAAAAATAAAAATATAGTATTTCGGTATAAATCTTAAAACCAACTTAAACTGAAGGCATAGGTCTATTTTCACTAAGTTAGGTCCAAGCATCTGCAGATACATGTGTCCTTTTTTATCATCTCATTCAAGTTTTTCTCAACAAAATCAGACTAGACAAATCAGAAAACAAAGGGAAAGTTTAAAAAACTCCACACTTCAAAGTGCTGGTTTTTAAGTCTCTGTAAAATGCTTATGCTAAAACATAAAGAAGTGCTTAAATATTTGAAGGATAGGATCCAGCCAAATCTGTAAGTCCACTGAACAAGTGACCTGAGTAAGAGGTTCAGAAGTAGACCCAACTATGTAATAGTATAGCTGTCATGATACCAAAATTGTTCTAAAAATTTCAGAAGACAATGTCTTGCTTCCTTATTTTATTGTATCTTATGATAATGTTTAAAAGGCATTTTTAAGAAATGTATTTGGGGATGTACTAACTATTTAAATCATTACCTTTTAACAGGTGCTTATTTCTGGAAGTGTATGTGCAAATCATCACCTAGATTGTCACCCTTCTTTGGTCCACAAAGAAACAGTACCTTCTAGTTTTTACTCTTTTCTGCTGTTGAAGACAAGTCCTATCATATCAGATACTTAGGAATTGACAACTTAAGGACAAGTGAAAGATGAAAAGTTATTTCACTTCCGTCTCTTACCTCCTAGCATGTCTTCTTTTATACATGCCTGTCTTTTGTGATGTCCTGTTGTACAGCACATAACTTATCAACTGACACAAAAATAAATGCATAATAAATATTCTACAAGAGCAGAGAAAGGCGTTTGCTAAATATAAACAAACTGCCTGGTCAGACTTCTACCCTCATCCCTGAGGGTAAATACTGCTGTCTTCTGACATATCTCAACTTCCTGAGCTGCCATCTCAAGTGCTACTAGCAACTAGCAATTAGTCTAGTTCTCAGATGCCTTCAGTGTCAAGAGAAAAAAAGGCAACAAATTCCTACACAGAACTATTTTAAAATAAATTCACTGAACTGGAGTGCTGTACTGGCTGTCTATAAACTCTTCAGAAGTGATAAGCAAGGAAGGAGAGGTGGTAAGGTAGCCCTGTATATTTTGATTGTCTAAAGCTTAGTGATAGTGATGATACAGTTGAGTGTTTATGGGTAAGAATCAGTGGGAAGGCCAACAAGGCAGATATGATAGTGGGAGTCTGTCACAGACCACCCAGCCAGGATCAGGAGGCAGATGAAATATTCTGTAAACAGCTGGGAGAAGTCTCACCACTGCTAGCCCTTGTTCTCATGGGGATTTCAACTTACCAGGCAGACATTTGCTGGAAAAAGAACACAGCAGAGAGGAAACAGTCTAGGAGATTCCTGGAGTCTGTGGAAGAGAACTTCCTGACACAGCTGGTGAATGAGCCCACCGGGGAAGATGCCCCTGCTGGATCTGTTATTTGTCAACAGAGAAAGACTGGTGAGTGATGTGATGGTCCAAGGCTGTCTTGGCAGAGTAAGCATGAAATAATAGTTTTTCTCAAAGAAGTAAGGAGGGGGGTTAGCAGCACTGCTACTTCAGACTTCCAAAGGGCAGACTTTGGCCGGCTTGGGAGTTTGGTTGACAGCATCCCTTGGGAGGCAGTCCTGAAGGGCAAAGTTGTCCAGGAAGGCTGGATGTTCTTCAAGAAGGAAATCTTTAATGTTCAGAAGCAGGCCATCGCCATGTCCTGAAAGACAAGCCAGCAGGGAAGAAGACCGGCCTGGCTGAACAGAGAGCTTTGGCTGTAACTTGGGAAAAAAAATGGTTTATGACCTTTGAAAGAAGAGTCGGGCCACTCAGAAGGACTACAAGGGATGTTGTGAGGTTATGTGAGGAGAAAATTAGAAGGGCCAAAACCCAGCTAGAATTTAATCTGGCTACTGCCATGAAAGACCATAAAAAATATTTCTATAAATACATGAGACACAAAAGGAAGGCTAAGGAGAATCTCCATCTTTTATTTGATGCAGGGGGAAACACAGTCATAAAGGCTAAGGAAAAGGCTGAGGAAATTAAAACCTTATTTGCCTCAGTCTTTAGTAGTAAGAACAGTTTTTTGCTGAGTAGTCAGCCCCCTGAGCTAGAAGACAGGGATGGGGAGCAGAATGAAGTCCCCATAATCCAAGAGGAAATGGTCAGTGACCTTATGTACCACTTAACAGACACAAGTCTATGGGACTGGGTGGGATCTACCCAAGGGTACCACAGGAACTTGCAGAAATGCTTGCCAGTCCACTTTCCATCATTTATCAGCAGTCCTGGCTAACTGGGGAGGTACCAGTGGACTGGAGGATAGCTAATTAAGTGTCCTTGAAACAAGGCTTGAGTTTCTTGCACGGCTGCCTCATGTTCACTGTGTATCATATTACTGCATGATTATTCTAAAAAATCTGGGCTATCTTTAATAATAATACATCAAATAGTGTTAGTAAGATTTACAGGCAGACCTAACATGAGCTTCCATCTCCAGTTTCTCTGTGGTGTAGGAACAAAGGTAAATCAATACCTACACTCATGACAATATATATAAAGTGGTCTAGCAAAGGAAGCTGACAGAACAAGACACAACGGTGTCCTAGTTTGATAATTCTGTTCAGTGATTTTACTTCAAAGCTCAGTTCTTCTCACTAACTGCACTTGCTGGTTAGCAGCGTGCTTTCACAGGCAGTATCTGCTAGCAGAGATAATGCTCCATGTTTAGAGTTACTGCCAAGGATTGGTGTGCAGACCAAGGCCACTGCTGGATCTTGTGTACCGCACTGAGGGGTGCAAGAAAGTGAAAGGCTGCATCTGCAGGGAGGAGTGGATAGGACAGGTGACCCTAAACAGACCAACAAGGGATTCCAGCCCATAGATGTCATATTGTGTATAAAGCTGAGGGATCAGGAGGGTCTCAGCTCTCTCTTTGCCCTCATGGCCCATTTTCCAGCTTT
>JANHGN010020880.1:7501-30001 GCA_024605025.1 Megaceryle maxima
ATCCCCAAAGGCTGGGAGGGGGGGGTGCTGGAGCGTTGGAAACAAAGAGCAAAAGCTGTAATAAACCCCCTGGTTGATGAGAAGTACGAATGAGACACAGTAAAGGAGCAAGAAGCCAATGCCACTGTTAATTATTCCACAGCTTCTAGTCCCAGGCCTCATATCATTTGAGAGCTCAGATCATTAGTAGGAAATGATGTTCTTTTCTGGAAAAAAAGTTCCTGATTGACTTTTTGGCCCACGCTTGGGGTTGTGCGAACAGTCCCGGGGGCTGCAAACCCTTGTCTGATGGTGCACGACAAACGCAGCCAGGACAGGGCTCCCTCGTGGCAGCCGGGCCCTTCATTTCTGATTTAGAAAGTTGGTTGCTTTTTATCAGAAAATAGATTTTTGTCTGAAAACCATATTTCTGCTGGAAAATGAGCTGGTTTGGATGAAATCAGATTTTTATTTTTTTAATTTATTTTATTTTAATTGGTAAAACAAAATGTTTTGAGTTTCACTACTCTGGGTTTCCAAAGGGAGAGGGAGGGAAAGGAATTCCTCTGGTTTTAAGTTGCTTCTCTAAAACTCCAAAAATGTCTATGGAGTGTTTTCCAGATTATGAGAGAACACTGTTTTGTCTCCTCGAGAAACCAGCCCCGGGATGACCCGCTCCACCTTGTACTTCATTTTGTGCGTTCAGCCGAGCTAACCTCTGGTCTTCAAGGGAGGGCCAGCACCCCGGTGCCCCTCTCTCTGCTGAAGCTGAGGAGGGTTAAATCTAAATCCACGGGAGATGATGGGATAATCCATTGTGCCCCACTGCTGCTGGGGGCCACCTGCCCTGAGGGTTTAGATCTGAAACTCCTCAAAGACACCCTAATGGGGTGAGGAAGAGGAGACCCCTCCAGGCACAAGGTGCAGAGCTGCAGTGTCCTGCTCCCAGAGCCCTGAAAGCCTGTGGAGAAGGCAGAGAAAAAGAGCCTGGTTTCCTGGGACCCACACTGGGGCTGCCATTGCAGAAATAGTGTCATTCTGTTTGGAAGAGCCCTTGGAGCTCAGGGAGTCCAACTGTGATCCCAGCACTGCCAGGGCACCACTGACCCATGGCCCTCAGCACCACAGCTCCACGGGGGGCTTGGAAACCCCTCCAGGTATCACAGGGACTCCACCCCTGCCCTGGGCAGCCTGGGCCAGCCCTGGAGGGGAAGAGATTGTTCCCAAAAATAGCACCTAAACCTCCCCTGGCACAACCGGAGGCCATTTCCTCTTATCCTATCACTTGTTCCTTGGAAGAACAGACTGACCCTCCCCAGCCAACACCAAAACGCGTCGGTTGTATCTCAGTAGGGGGTGTAAAGCAGACGGGGCACAAGGGCTGTGCTGCCCCGCGCTCCTCACCTCTCACCCGTGGGAATCCAGGGAGCCCAGAGGAGCGGGCAGGTGAGGCCCGTGCAGAGCATCCCCTGTCTGGGGCCGGCGAAGCTCCGTGCTTCAGCGCCTCGTGTCCTCTGCATAAATGCAATTTCCCTGAATGTCAGAGGAAAGCATTACAGATAACACACTGTGTGTGTCTCTGACCCAGTAAGTGCTGAAATCACAGATCTCATTATTCTGACATGATAGAATTTTTTCCCCTCCCCGCTGCAACCCTGCTGCTGTTGTTTTCCAGACTGCAGACATAATTGCCGAAGGTGCAAAGCCTCCGCAGACAAATACGTCTTGCCTACTTCCCTAAATCTAGCAAAATGCCAGTTCTGTGTTTGCATAAGAAAACGCTTTTATATCGCGCTCGTAAGCAGCACCTATTTCCATAGGGTGCCAGTCACAGCCACGCTCACCTTCAGGGACGTGCGAGGCGGTGGAGCAGAGTGGGGACCGCGCTGAGCTCCCGACGGTTCCCAGGCTCAGGGTTTCAAAGTGCCTCTTGCCAGGCAGTGTGTGCCATCAGGGGTGACGCAGCCGAGGTGAGGAGCCTTGTAGAGAGTGGTCCTGGATGGTTATGGCACTCGATTCACTGCACACGGGACCAACCTCGTTTGACTGGGCTGGGCAGCAAGGGACCCTCATTGGGCTGGCAGGGGCTTGTTCCAGCAGTTTTTGGGCTCCTTACAAGATAAGGGGCGTTGAAGGACACAGAGGCTGGCAGTGACATGGGCATTCCTGGCATCAGCACCAGAGTAGCTAATGAACTGCATCAGCAGCCAGCTCTGATGAGCTTAGGCACGGAGCAGGTCTGCTGGCGGGTCTGCGTGAGCATCTCTGCTCTGCACCCAGGAGATCAGCTCCCCGCGCAGGGCTCTGCTTTCTGCTGCCACCCAGCCTTGCAGAGGTCCTGGTTGGAGGCAGGGTCTGCAGGGGACACCACAGCTCCTGGAATCCTTTCCAGGCAAGCATTGAAGAAAGGCCATTTGTTATTATAGTACGTTTAGTTAAAAAGTATAAAGATTCTCCCAGTCCCCACCTTTGTGATAATTTTTCTCTAATTTTCCTTTTAAGTGAGTCAGATGAAAAGATCTGTTGGTGGCCTCAGTCTTGGAGAGCTAAAGGGGCTCTTCTCACAGGTGAGGTCAAGGAGGGAGGAATAGACCTGTTTTTGGGGTCACTGTGTCCTCTCCACAGGACCATCTTGCTTGACCAGAGGCCATTTTCTGACTTTTATTTTCATCTTTCTGCCTGTTTGCTTCTTTCACCACTTTCATTATGTTCCTCAGAGAACATTTCTTCATCAGCTTTAGGAATCCACTTTATTGGCAATACCCTAAATGTTTTTAATTGCAGCATCGTTAGTTCAGCCATGCAGTAATGCAGCAATTGAGCACAGCCTTAGAGGGAGGTGGTGAGGAGGAGTTACAAAGTTTGTTGTTGAGGAGCAGAAAGCAAGGACAAGGACCCTAAGAACCTTGAGCTTCTCCACAGCAGAAGTGCCATCAGGAGGCTCTGCCAGGTGGGAAGTCCCAGCTGAGCAAGCTCATGGGCTGAGGGACTTCCAGAGCACCTGCAAGGGTGCAAAGCTCGGCAGATGGTCGGAAGGAGGAGAAGGGTGAACGTCAGCTTGTATTTCAAGTGGGTTCATGATGCTGCTGCGCTCGTACCCCTTTACTGCTACCTTTCCTCAGATAGTGTGAAGTAGCTTGTGGACTCCTGCTCAGAGCTGATGGGGGGGACATGAGTGTTGGAGTGCTAGTGTGGGTGGCTGCCACCACTGAGGGATGCTGTGCTGGGTCTCTGCAGCCCCGGACTGCCCTCACTCCTCTTCAGATGCTGTCACTGTGGGGAGCCCAGCAGGCTCCTTACTCCAGTGGAAATTGGGGAGGGTCTGGCATCCAGGAGGACCTTTCTTGCCCTGTGTTTCTAGGAGGCCAGTCTAGCAGGATCTGCAGACCTGGATCTCTGTCCCGGCTGGGCCCTGGCAGAGCTGTCTCTGTGCAAAGCTCTGGCTTCAAATCCCTCTGCTTAGAAAAATGCAGAGTGCAGATGTTAATGAAACATTAACAGGGTCCCTGCACAGCTGCAGAGGGAAGAAACTGCCCATCTCTCTGTTACCCATCCCCAGCACCCATCCTGGCTTCCCCCAGCGTCCTCCACGGATGGGAGAGCGGCTGGGAACGTTTTCTGGGAGAAATGCACTGTGCAGGTTGGCCTGTTACCGTGCACAATGGAAATCTGGCGGCTGCATCCACTGCTTAAAAGCCTTCCCCTTGTGCAATAACCTCTCATTATTTTTTAATGTTGTTGTAACTTTATGACTTAATCAGTATTTGCAATTTGTTAGTAGTCCAGGCTGCAATAAAATTGTTTTCCAGGTACTGAAACATCCTATCAAGGTTTGTAAAGCAGTGGTTCTTAGTTTATCACACTCATAAAAAGCACTGGCAACTTGACAGATATAATAACTTTTTTTATCAAGTGTCTAATTTGAGAGGAAATTAAGCCATACATTACATGCCGATCTGAGCTGGAATTGAAAAAAGACCCAGCCACCCCTCTCCCCACCCCAGCGAGTTCCCTTTCTCATCCCAGCCTCTTCTGGACTGAGAAGAGTCTTGAAAGCTGGCCGTGCTTCTGCATTCGCTCCGCAGTATCCTCGGATGGTGTGTGTATTTTTACAGGGCACTGCACACTTAATAAAAAATTATTTATGTGGCCTGCATTGATGTCACAGCAGTGAAACAATACCTTTCCTTTACTGCAGCAGAGCGGTGATTTATACGAGTGCCTGGAAAAGCTTCCTCGAAATGCAGTGCAGATGCTCCAGGCCACTGTAGCAACCACTATATCCAGGTTACTTACAGGCCAAGATTTCTAAAGCAGGCAGGTGATTCTGTGTGCTTAGAATGGTAGAGCTTGGAAGGGACCTCTGGAGATCAGCGAGTCCAACATCTGTGGCAGCCATCTCAGGGAGTCCAGGGGGCTGGGACTGCACCGGCACCAGAAAAGCTGGTCCTTTTCAGTCCTGTGAATCGTGGCATTTTCGGCCGGTCTGGCATACTAGCCCCCCTTGATCCCAAAGAACGTCAGTGAGTTGAGTGGTGCCTGCTCCGTAATCGCCCCGAAGGCTGTTCCTTGGCGAGGCTCATAGAATCAGACAATAGTTTCAGCTGGAAGAGACCTTCAAGATCATCAAGTCCAACCTTAAGTCCAGGAGCTCATTGTGCTCCTGGGCTGTGCTCAGATCTGTGCCTTGAAGTGCACCCCTGGTGCCCCCAGCCCAGCCCTGGCCCTCATCCTGCTCCTCCTGCTCACCCCCGCTGCACTCACCCCGTGACGGCAGCTGGGGGAGAGAATAGAGGCAGTCCTCAGGCAGTCGTTTTAAGGGTAATTATTTTGGTGTTTAATTCCACTACTGATTTTCCCCCATTCCCATAAGTGGTACCAAAATGCCAATAAACAATTGAGCAACTAGCCCGGATCACCCGGAGAGGGCTCCCTGAAGCCAGGCTTCCTGAGCAGCTCCCAGTTCTGCCATCGTCTGCTGCCGGCAGAGCTGCAGAGTCCCAGCGCTCGCCGAGGCCGGGAGGAATCTGTGCTGGAAGCCTGGAGTCAAAGTCAGACGCTGACTACAAGCCGCACACTGTATTTGTTTAAATTTTCATGCTAGCGAATGTCTGTGACACAGGAGACAGGTTTATGGAGAGCGAAAAAAAAAATGTTGACAAATGGCCCAGTAATCAACTGGAACATGCAATAAATCATTGGAGTGCCAATAACACTTCCAGGAGGAGTTGCGAAAGGTCATTACGATGCCACCATGTATCATGCAGCGCCAAACAAAGCAAACAGAACATGTTGGGAATAGGATTATGGGAGAAGCATCTGTCAGTTCTAATTAAGAATTAACTGTGGATCCTATATAAAAAGATGTGTGGTTTATTCCTATCTCCCTCCTTTTCCCACTTAGCTCTCCATTTTTCCCTCTCCAAAATAAAACTCAATTACTTAAAAAAAAAAGCCCTCTGTCATTTAATCTATTCAACAGCAGCAAAAATAACCCGATGTGACAAAAGAGTGAAGGCTGGAGGGGAGGGCCAGGGTTCTCTCTGGCTTCTGCAGCCTCTGGAGCGTGCGGGAGGGCGGCTCAGAGCCTGCCCCAGTTGCCTGAAATCCCAGAAGTCCTTTGGCATCTCCAAATCGCGTGTCTGCGATGGTTGCAGAAGGCAGAAAATGTACAAAACAAAACGCTTCAGCCCCCCCCTTGGCGTGGATGAGAGGTGGAAATGGAGAGACCTTGGAGGCTGAGATGCTGAAAATAATTTGGCTACCACTAGGAGGAAATTCAAGCTAAATAAGTGGCAATAAAACAAAGCAGAAAAGTTAAAGAGATAGGAAAGGCAGCGGAGCAGAGGCACAGGGCAGCCAAGCGCTGTGCCTTGGAGGGGGCCGGGGGTCTCTGAGCCCATTTTGCACCCTGGCCTCCCCCCTGCAGCGAGTGGTGCTCCAAGGCACCCCCCCACCTTTGTCCCAGCTCTCTGGGGTTTTATCCCCTTCAGCTGTTTGTCCCCGTTACTGGCGCTGGGTCTTGCCCAAAGGCGAGAGGAGGGGTGGCTTTGGAGCCACCCACCTGACCGGCCGCGTCCCCTTTGCCGAGCCGAGCCACGTGAGCCGCCCATCACCTCCGCGAATGACCCTCCCTGCGTAAGCATCTCATAAATCCCCCCAGCACCTCCTTCCTTTCACCTTGCCTTCCCTCTCCTCCTTCAGGCTCCCCTTCCTCTCTCTCCCCATTAATCTGAGTTGCATTTTATCATGTGGGCACCTGTCCCAGGGCTCCTGCTGAGAGGGCTATGCAAGCAGCATGCTCTTCTTTAATATTATTATTTTTCCCTTTCTTCTCCTCTATATTTCCAGGCCTCTTTTCTGCTTATGTTTGCATTTCTTCTTTTTCTTTCCTTTTTTTCTTTTTCTTTCTGCTGACTGAGACAAGACTGTGTCCTACTTCAACATCCCAGGATTTGTTACAACTTCAAGGTGTGGGTTTATGGCCACGGTTGTCCCGTTTATGGTACAGTTCTTCTTATGGGTTCTAATAAACTTTGTAGCTCCAGGGTGCTCTTAAATCCTGATATGAAAGATAGAGAAGAATCATTATTTAGTCCAACTAAATATAAGATGCTTCACCCTTGAAGGCTGAGGATAATGTTTCTTTCACAGGTGTGGAAAGCCCCATAACTCCTGTGTACAGCAAGTGCAGCTGCAGGAGAAAATAATCAATTCTCCTCCTGGAAATGTGTGCTCCCGTGTCCTGGTGTGAGTCAGAACAGAACTAACTCTGCTCAGTCCCAGTCAGTGATGAATAGAGAGCCATCTGTCATGTGGCTCGTGGCCGGTCCCACCCCAAACCCTGACACCCCCCAGGTGGGATGGGGAGAAATGGTGTTGCTGGGATGGGCGCAGCTTAAGATGGATCCTTCAGCACAGGGAAATAACATTAAAACTCAACAGAAGTTGAGTTAACTGCCAGGCCAGCGCTGCGTCAGACACGCGGTCCCTGGGTGCCGGGAAGCGCTTGTTGCAAAAGGGGGAGGTCCCCTTGGACCAAAGTCTTTGGTCCCCTTGGAGCTTCAGGACGTTCCATGGTGTTCTGCAGAGGCAGCAGCGACCTGCCCGGGTGACAAGGCACCGGCTGGGATTCAGTGGCCTATGTGTAACTCCAGCTGCAAACAGCCCTCCCGGTTCCGGTGCCGGTTGGGGTGTTTTCAGCAGACATGTAGAGGACAAGCTCAATGGTAAATAGCTGAAGGGGGGCAGAACGGCGAGTGGTGTGGGGCAGGAGGGTGGCTGTGGCACATCCTTCTGACCGCCTGTATGACCTTGGGCGGGTGGAATTGCCCCCGAGGTTCTGGCCCCGCTCTCGCACAGAGCCAGTGGCCCTGGCCTGTGTGGTCTTGCTGGGCTCTGGATCTTGTTCTGGTGTTTGCACCAAGCAAGCTGAGCACTAAAGCCAGGCCTTGGTGCATGGCCAAGGTGCACATGTGTGTCCGTGGGTACGTGTGGCTGTGCGCACAGAGATGGCAAATTTATTTATTTCAGGAAAAAACTCCCTTTTTTTCTCCCTTCCCTCAGCTTTAGTAAATCCTGTCGGGTTTCTCTCTTGTCCCTGGGAAGGAGGAAGGAGCTCCGAGTATGCGGAAAGGGCTAAACAATTTGCTCCGTTGTTTCTTTCCCCCGGTGTGTATTTTTCCTCTAAGATTTCTGCAAAGTACCAGGCAAGTACAGGCGGCGTTTGACAGGGCCTGGGATCCTCCATTCCCAGCCACACTTATCACCCGGAGGAGCAGCTGCTCCCATTTTATTTTTTTTTTTCAGAAGTTGCCATACAGCAGCCAATTATTTTGTTATGAAAAAACATCAGACAACAACATAATTGAATTGTCGTTTAGTGCACTGCCCTCCAAACCAGTCACCTCGTTATCATTTCTCTGCCAACAGCTTGTTTTCCATTAAATTGCTGGGTTTGTTCTTAAGTAAGATGATAGGTTGTTTGTAGGGAAAAGCAAATTGATGGGAGTTGCAAATGAACTTTCAATTAAACACAACACCTCTAAAGCCAGCGCTGTTTATGATGATGGTACGATGAGAGGAGGCAGACGTGGATTTAAAGACGTAACCTTGCAGCCACTGAGGGTTCATTAAAATGAGAATCCTGTGGAAGAGGTGCCCTGTCAGCTGGCATGGCTCTCTCCTTCTGCTCTCTCCACCAGTCGCTGGCTGCAAAAGGTGCCTCTTCTTAAAATCCGGAACCGCGCCGATGACTCGGAACTCACCCAGCTCTAGAACCAGCAGCCAAGCACCACCCAGAGCATCGCTCAGGCTTCACCAATCTTTTTTTTTTTTCCCTTTTTTCATATATCATCTGTTGTCGTAATTATTCTTACTTGTGAATGAGTGATTTGGTGTCACTTTTGGCTCGGGTCTGCCCGGCCAGTTTGTTCCCTCTGCAGGAAGCTCCCGGCAAACCCAGCAGCACTTACACAAATACGGAGGAGAGTCTCCATGAGGTTGTGGCAACAACGAGTCACCCCTGAACTGACAGACTTCGATAGCAACCTGCCAGGAAAGTTCCCTTTCCTGTCACTGATCCCTTGAACTGGTTACTCACATTTTCTGTGGTTCCTGCTGCTCTCCAGCCTGGTCAGCCCCAACCATCCCAGCCTGTAACAGAGCTGCTCTCTCAGCAGCCAAATGTGAGGAGACAGCGCTGTCACTAAAATACCTATTTGGTTGTGCTCACGAGCATAAAGAATTGTTTTTAAAGCCATGGAAAAGGCCATGGTGTAAGACATCAGCTTGTTTTCTTATTCAAATTTATGCAGATTTTTAAAGGGTGTGTTACCCTAAGCAAAGACAACCTGTGCCACCAGACTGGGCCACACTGGGGGTAGCGAGACCCTCCCAAAACGTGCCCTTCCAGCATCCTCTTCGCATTCATACCGAGTGGGCTCCTCAGCAGATGTCCGAGACTCAGCGCTCAGGCTTACATGAAGGAACTTCCAAAACAAAGCATCTGGAAATGAAAATAGCAAACTATTCGCCAGCTATTTCCCTCCTCTGCTGTACCCCCCCCCGCCCCCCGATCTCAAAGTCACAGGGAAGGATTTGCGAGGACGAGAGCGGAACGCCAAAGGCGGGGACGGAAGGAGCGCGTCAGTGAAGAAATGTTCCCAGCAAGGCTGCAGCTGTTCCTGTAAAATATGGCAAGCGCGGCTCACCCGGCGCGCCCGGAGCCAGCGAGGCACCGGCAGCTGTTGGGACACCCCCAGGGCTGGGCAGATCCAATGAGCTTTTTCTGATGATGAAAAGTGAGGGGCTGGGGGCAGCAGGAACCAGGAGCACCTCGGTGTCCCCGCTGACAGAGGGGCGAGCCCGCCTGGCCTTGTCTGCTGTCTGCACGAGAGCCACGCTCTTGCTCAAAGCTGGAGCAGTCAATCGCAGTCGGACCAAGATGGAACCTGCTCCGCACGCCTTTTATAGCATCCACAAGACCAACAGCATTTACTCTGCCCCTTGGCAGGCTTTACATTCTCAGTGTTTTGTGCCAGTGACTAAATCTCGCCACTAAGGGTGACGGCGGGGTGGGTTCCCGCACTCCGCGGGCTGAGGCCGGGTCTGTACATCCCTGGTAGCACTTCAGACAAGATGGCCTGTCTATCCCCGCTCGAAGTGCTCCCAGTCCTAGAGCTTCTCACACCCGTGTCGTTAGTGAAGAGCAGCTCGCACCACACGTAGGGTCTGGCTCACCGGCCCCCTTCCCTGCACCCTCCGTAGCCCCGGTGCCTCCCGGGCTGCGGTGCGGACGGCAGCTGCTGCCTGATGCTCTTCGCTCATGCTGGAGGTGCCGGCTCTTCCCCTGCCTTTCCACCCCTTTCCCACTCTAACTTCTCAACACCCTCTTCTATCTCTGGGCAAAGCTGAATTTGAACAGAGAGCTCGGGGCACTTCCACATACAGGATTATTACAAATCCTATTAATACTAATAAGAGGCCACTGGTTTTTCGAAGACTTTCTGTTACCTCTGACGGGCAGGTGAGAGCCCATGCTGGAGCCAGCTGGGATCCCGGTGCTACGCCGCTATTAGATTTTCTGTCTGAGGGAGGGAGATGAAGGGCAGCAGTCGAGGAAGGCAGCGTGCAGTGCTGCGGGCGCGCGGTGGGGCTCTGTCTGTGAAGGGCACGTTTGGTGTCAAAGCTGCATCGGGAGGTACGGGCGTGCAGCGCTGCAGCGCCCGCCTGTGTGGGCACGCGTGTTCGGGCCGGCGGTGGCAGGTACGTGTCACGTAGGTGCGTCCCTTCCCTTTGGCTTTTTTGGGATCTCTCGGGGGTCTTCTCTTCCCCGTCTTCCTGGAGAGCTTTCTGTACAGCCGAGGAAATTGGGTAATGAAAGCCGAGTCATACGTTCCTGCTTTATGTTTCCAAAGAAGCAAGTGTGACTGTCAGGTTTACAAAAGATTGTTTATGTTCAGTGGCGTGAAATGGGGAGCGAGTGTGCGGAGCCGAGCGAGAGAAAGCCTGCCCTGCCCGGGCTGACAGCACTGCATTCATCCTCCACGCTACAGCAGACAAAGCGCTGGTGCTGCCTGACAGGGGCCATAAATCACCGCTGGGAGATGCTGTACCTACAGCTTATACCATTCCAGATGACAAACACACAATAATCCACACAGCACAGCACTTTTTCTCCCCTCTCTCCCTTGGACTCGCTGGTGCTCAAGTGACGACAAGAGGCAGCGAGGAAACCTGCAAAGCCTGGAAGCCTGCGGGGAGCACGGGCAGGAGCCGGGGCAGGAGCCAGTGAAAATCACCCATAAATCTGGGGCTCAGCGGAGCCAGCGGCTGTTGAGGGGCAAGAGCGACGGGGACACCGGTTTGCAAAGGCCAAAGGGAGGGGAGGCCAAGTTGGGTGCAAGTGTCAGATAGGCCAGAAAAGCCCAGCGGCGTGTCTGGCTCTCCACCAAAGGCTTGTTGAAGCCTCAGTGTTGCCAGCTCCGCCTCATCACCCGGGTGGCTTCGCCCGGGTTCCTTGTTCACGTGTAAGTGGCAATGGGATCTTTGAGGAAGGAGGTGACAAAAAGCAGAGAGGGAGATGCGCTGCCATCACCCTGGGCTGTAATCTGCAAGGGAAGGGAAAGGAAAGAGGTCTATCTGGTTGGACAACCCTTAAATCAATGTATCCTAATTAACAAAAGATCTAATTCATCAAAGTGACAGCAACTCTATTTATATCACCTCCATCCATAGAGGTTGCTGGGGGTTCAGGGTTGGGGTTTTTCTCTCCCTTCCCTTTTCTGACAGCTTTATCTTTCCCACACACATTTTTATTTTCCCTTTCTGGGGGAGAGGGACTGATAGTGATGCTTTCCTAGGGAATATGGCCTTTTAATTGACACATTCTGTCTCACCCCAAAAATAAAGGGCAGGGAGTTGGGAAAGGGGTTTTCTTAGGTCTGATTTAGAGGGGGAGAAAACCGCTGAGAGGTGAGCAGTGGGATATGCAGCTACACGTGCAAAATGTGATCAGATCCTGCAAGTTGGGGTTATGCTCTGAAAATACCCCCAGCAGGATCCATGGTCGTACAGGGATCTTGGCTTTCATTTGGAAAAGCAAACCCTGAGAGCTTGACAACACGACTGGACAACACCTTAAATCTTGAAGTACATAAAAAGAAACCCAACTGTTTTGTTTTGTTTTAATATCTGAAACCTCGTGGTTTGGGGGCTGGGAGAGCAGGATGCAGAATTGCTGTATAAATACAAGGACCATGTCATTTCAGAATTGCTCTGCAGTTCTCAGCGGGCTCACTCTTGGGAAGAGTGAGGTTTGGACTTGATATAGTAACACAAAAATAGTAATAATAGTAATGAATCCCCGTTCAGCCACTCCTCCCTGCTGCAAGCACAGGAGCAGAAAATCCAAGATGCAAAACGCAAGCCTCGTCTCGTGGGAAGAAGGAAGCTCGGAAGGCTGCTGGGGTAAAAACATCCACAAACCAAACTGAACCAAACCAAACCAAACCAAACCAGCGTTGCCTCCGAAGTGCATCTGTTCACAGCACACGGGCAAACAGAAGATGAAAGGGCCATAAAATGGAGCTGTCGGCTGAAGGCTGCACCAGCACATATATCCTGATGTGCCGGGAGTACCTGCTTCTCCCGTAGCCTAAACTTCTGATGAACCAACGTGCTTCAGAGCGCATTTATATGCAAAGGCGTATAATATGTCCCCTGTATCTAATTATCTGTCAACCTGAGGCAGTTTGTTTTCCAAATCGGCCTCTCGGCTGTGACTTTATGAGGTCGTAAAGAAAACGGTGCCACTCTCGCACTGGAGCGCCGGGAGAGCCTGGATCAACAAATTACCATCTTTAATCGTGTCTCCTCACACAAGCTCACACCCCAGCAAGCCTGGGCAGCCCCCAGCCCCGTGCACCCAGCCGGACAGGGCAGTTGTGGGCAGGGGCAGCACTGACCCCTCGTGCTGCCCGAGCCACCCTCTCGCCCTCCTCGGAGCCCGGTGGACCCGTTGCTAAGTTTGTCAGGATCCGGAGGTGAACTCCAGCCCGTCAACTGTGAGAGCAGCACCACCGCCAGCCAGCGCCGAGCTGCGGATTCCTCTGCCCACGCTGCTCCCGTGATTAATGATAGAAAGGAATAAAAAAGAAGGAGAAAAAAAAAAAAAAAAAGAGCGAGGGAGAGGGGAGGGGAGCGGGTCAACAGCTGAGTGCAAGGCAAGTCGCTAGACAGGGAGTAATTAAGATACTTGGGTAAATATGATTAATAAGCTCAAACTGGCAGGGTGTGCAGTAAACAAGGGCTAACCAGATGGTACCCTTTCCTTTCTGACAATGCTGCAAGCTTTGGAAAAATAGGAAGGAAGGCTCTGGATCCTCCCAACGCTCTCGCTCGGGGAAGAGGGAGGATTGGCCACGGGGCCAGGGCCGTGAATCACCTGATAGGAATGAGAGACATTTCCCCCTTAGTCCCACCCTGCTCAGGGCTGGCTGCGAGGGGAAGACAGACGCCTGTTCTTGGGGTGCTGGGGTGGCACCCACTGCCCCGCAGTGGGGCCCGATCCAGCGCCACGCTCGGGCACGGGCTGGGCTTTGCGTGAGACTGGCTGCCCTTGCTCGGGCACCAGGAGAGCCCTTGCACTGGTCTCCTGGCACCCGATCTCCAGCCCTTTGAAAAGCCCTGCCCAGGGCCCGTCTGTGCTGCCAGGGCTTGTGGCCGGGCGCCGGTGGGAGCCCTCACTCCTCCTGTCCAGCCGCAGCGGGTGGCTCGCTCCTGGTGAGAGCGGCTCAGAAATTTCCCCGCAAAACAGTCCTCAGTCAGAAGATGCCATTTCACCAAAGGTGAAACATTTGCGGAAATGCCCTGATTTTGATGAAATTGCATTTGGAAAGAAAAATCAAAGGAGAAAATCATTTCGATAAGGCCAAAGCATTTCAGTTTGACCTTTTAGGAATTAAATGGCATAGGGGTTTTTTCCATTTCAAAAAGCATTTTGTTTCAATGTAGTTTATATATATATAGGTAAGAACTATTGAAACCAGAATTAAATGTTGTGATTATCCCAACATGTGATGATACATTTCCCTCGGTGCAATATTGCAAGAAATTAAGCCCAAATATCCTTCTGCTTTGAAACAGGGAAGGGAAATCTGAGAGATGAAAAAAAAAGTTCTTTTTCCACATTCCTTGCTGGGGCTGCCAGCTCTGGGGCCAGGGAGTGGGCACTTGGGCAGTGCTGTGGGAGAGGGACCACGGCCACTGTCTTTGGCCTCCTGCACACCCAGCTTGTTCTCGTAAGGTGCCCAAAGCAGAAGGGATGTTCACATCTCTCCTCACTCCTTGGCGTGTGCCACTGGGTGGGAACTGGCCCCTGGCTGAGGGCAGGCTCTGAGTGTGGCTAAGTGTCTGAGAGTCCATGAAGATGTTGGTGCACGCCCTGTGATGCCCTGAGCTGGGCCTTTCGTCACCTAAGCTCATACACATCAGAGCAATGTGACAATATGTTCCAGGTCTCAGAGCTATTGGTTTTCATTTGACTATTTACTGCCCGGGACTTTGAAAATAAAAAATTTGCCAAGTAGCCCCGGGTATTAATAATAGATTAAATCAGCACTTAGCTCTCGGCTTCCTCAGGACAAGGATTCTCTTTTTTCCCAGCTGAAAAGTTCCCGGTGATAATGAGAACAGTAAATGTTTTATCTTTGCAGGGAGACAGGCAGAACAACGGGCGCAGGAGGAAATCTCTGAATCACAAAGATGTCACCCGAGGAGCAGCCTGACACCACTTTCTGCTCGGCGCTATTTTTTCCCACCACATACCATTTTCACTGCACGTAAGTTGTCTCATTATTGTAGTCAACTTCTGCTGGGCAGGGAGGCTGTCCCTCGGCTGTGCCACGGCCCCGCAGCGTCGCTTCTCATCTCGCTGGGTCTCACCTCCCCTTCCCGAATAATCATTTAGCTGCTTCTGCTGCCACCGTGCTCTGCAGCCTCCCCAGGGCAGGGGCTGTCTCTGCCCGTCGGCGGGTGCCGTGTTTAACACGCCGCTGCCGTGGCTGGTGAGGGCCCGCGGACGCTTCCCGTTGTGAAAAATGAAGTGAGACTTTGTTGGGAGGCTTCGAGGTACAGAGAGAACAGCTCGGAAGAGGTGGGGTAGGGATTAAAGATAAAGAAGAAATTGCAGTTCATTGGCAGAGCGCATATTTTTCCAATATAAAAGCAAATGGGGGAACCCTTAAATAAATTGGCTCTATAAAAATGTCCTTTTGTATTACAGCCTCACCTTTTCAGGGGGAAAACACCAAGGTTTATTTTCATGGCTCCCAAATAAAAATATCTTTGCTGCTTCATAATTTCCCAGACCCAACAAGCAGTCCAGAGCTATTTAAAAGACACAGGCCCCCCTCGGTACCCACCGCCCGCCCGGCTGCAGGAGCAGCTGCCACGTAATTACAAGTCCTCGTCACAAGTGCGGAGAAACAAGTTGTGGCATTTAGGAAAGGTCTGCAAAAATAGGTGTCAGACCTTAACTAATAGTGATTGTCCTTCCATTCTGCTGTAATTTACATTTAATTCACACATTTCATTTCCATTTAAAATATGATTACAGTGTTTTGAAGCACATCTCACCTGTCCCCTCCGATTACAGCAGGATGAAAATAACACGAAGCAGCAGGAGCGAGGCTGCTGGCCCCGGGCCTCGGCTGCGGGGCTGCTGAACACACAGTGACTTCTCCGAGCCCAAGAGAGGGACAGAGAGAACCTCCAAAAGCATCGCCCAAGCAGGGACAGAGGGTCACAGATGGATACACAGCCCTGCCCCACCTTCCTCCCACCTCGATTCTGGATGTAGAGTTTTAAACACTGGCAAACACAGGAAATTGGAAGTGCCAAGAGAGGGAACCGGGGTGGGCAGAGAAGGCAACTCCCCACGCTGTGTTTTTCTATGTGTTTTCTCATGGCATTCACACTTTTAGCCTTGTGAGGTGCCAGCGTGGGGTGTGGGCACGCGGCTTTGTAAGGAAAAGCAGCGTCTGGGCGTCTAGTGCAGCCCACTGCACACCCAGGCTGCGGAGCACAACCAGGGCCTGGGAAACGACACCATGAGCTTTTCACTCGTGCGCGGCACCTTCTCGTCCCTCCGGGAGAGGCAGCGGCTCGGCTGCACCCACCCTCTGGCTTTCCTCGTGCAGGGGACACTGTGCTGCTGCTCACTCCCCCGAGGGACGCACCAAGTGGAAATGACAGTTTTCTGAAGTTCAAAATCCCTCCCTCGGATCTGAAGTCCCCAGCGCCTGTACAAGCACAGCACAAAGCGCCAGAGATGCTGCCTAAAAACGAGAATGGCCAAAACCCCTTCCAGTGCCACCCCCTCGCCCTCGGCGCTCGGCGAAGGAAAAGTTTACCTCCTCCCGCAGAGGTCTTGCGGAAGATCTTTGAAACACAGAAACTCTTGCCTAGAAAATAAATCAGATGCACCCTCCCCACCAGGTCCTCACCCAACGTCTCCCCCGTGCTGCGCCCGCCCCCAGAGCACCGAAAAGCCGTGGACGCGCTGATTAATATCTGCTACGTGTAGGGGAAAACAACAACCCCGTAAACAGTATTATTAACCCATGGGCTGGCAATAAATCAGTGTGAGAAGGTGACCTCAGCAATGCTGGAGTAATCCTGTGTGTCAGGGTAAATTTATGAGGCCAATTTTATTGGCCTGTATGACCCAGGCTCCTTGGAGATGTCTCAGTAACAAATCCAATCCATATCATTTATTAGCTTTGTACAGTGTCAGCTCTAAGCAGAGGAGGGATCCCATTAAAACCTATTGCTCCCTCTGCAAAAGATGGGCACAAATAAGCTGTTGGATAATTGTTGGCTGCAAGGAGCCCCCGATTAAGAAATTGCTCGTTGTAGAGCTGCTCTCAGGCCCGTCGAGGTTGGCGGGGCTGGAAGTGCCGGGGTTTGGGTTTGTGCCGTTTGCCTCTCGCCCGCGCTGGGCCGACTGCCGCTCTCCAAGAGCAGTGGGCAGGGTCTGGCCTTGGGAGCAGAGGTGCTGGACTCTGGGGAGCTTCCAGCTCAGTCCCCCAGGTCCTCACAGGTGCTGGATGAGGACCTGGCGACCCTGGGGCTGCTGTTTCGCCAGGGGCCGGGGGGACGCAGGGACAGAGGGGTCACAGCAGGGGGTGCAGGGATGCGATGCTACGGGGGCCTTAGGACAGAGATGTGGCAAGAGGGATGGCAGCTGGAGCTTAAAGCTGTTACGGGCTGAAACTCCTCCTGCGAGGCAGCAAACCAGTTGCAGGATGGGAGGGATCCTCCAGCCAGCCCCTGCGGAGAGAAAGCTCCCTCTCAGAAGGCGCTGGCAGTGCTGTGCGCCATGCCCAGCATGCGGTGACGGGAGCGGTCACACCTTCGCACCAGCACCTCCGGGTCTGAGCTCTCTTGGCTAACCAGAGCCTGGTGGAGGCAGTTTAAGTCTGTTTGACTGTCCCTGTCATCATAAGGTTTACGGATGGTTAATTTATTCTTTATAGCACAGTCATTGATGGCTGTTAAATCACAAATGAGAGCCAATAAAGGGTGAATTGCAGCTGAAATTACACTGTTTATATGACAGCAGAGTGCTGGCTAAAAGATTCATATGCCGCTGATGAAGTACGTTATAAATTTTAATTACCATAGTTTGTACAAATGACATGTTTGAAATGCTATTGAGTAATGTGACCCTGATAATGAAACTATAAAATAAATCATTAACTTTCTGAATGAGCTTTTTTATTTCCATGCTACATGAAGTAAACTTTCCAATTTGTTCCATTGCAGCTTTCTTCTGAAAAAAAAAAAAAGTGCAGAGAAGAGAGTCAACAACCAACCCCTCCACCCTGCGGGACACTGAAAAGCAAACCAAAGGAGAGATGAGCAGGACCATGCTGGAAAAGCTGTCAGAAAACTGGCCAAAACCAGCCAAAGCCCCCAGACGGCTCGTGGTTTCTCCATGGTTATCACGGGATGATGCCTGAATCCTGCAGCCACAACCAGCTTCACTGAGGGAGTGCAGAGATAAGAGCAGGGCTTGAGAAACAGCTCTGAAGAGCCATAAAAATCACAAGCACAGAAGAGAGAAAATCTCCATTAAAGTCAAAGCGTAATTATAACTCACTCATTGGCTGGGGGCTTTGCAGCCTGAGTTGCTGGAGATCGCCTTGCCCTCCCTCAGGAGCTCCTGGGATCTACTGGAGCTTTGAAGCAATAGCAGAGGTGCCTGAGCCCCCGACTGCTTGACACAGAAGCAGGGATAATTCCCTGGGCGGGGGTGACGAGACAAGTTTCAGCCCAACGAGGGATTTCTTGGGAGCCTGCCCTGGGGAAGGAAGCGCAGAGCGGGCCGTTACCAGCGCAGCGTCCTGCGGTCGAGCTCTGGAGAAGGGGATGCTTCTTAAAGCCTCCTGGAGAGATGCCGAGATCAGGTTGTTACCTCATTATACCATATAATGTTACCTTATTATACCATATAATGTATATAATTGTTACCTTATTATACCATATAATATTTTATAAGGGATCCAGGGCACAAAACAAGATTGGGAGTGTGCCAGAGCTGCTTTCTGATCTCTCTGCAGAGGGCTGCCCCAAGTGCCCACGCTCCCCATCTCCCGGGCAGGAGCAGAGGAATCCTCCCAGCCCTGCTCCAGAAAATCCTCCAGGCCTGGGGCTCTCTGGCCCGACTCCCCAGAGGCTTTTTCCTCATCACCTTAATTAACTGGGGTTCTTTGAACACCTCAGGTTGAATATGAGCCTTTCCTATTCCCCAGCTTTCTCACACTGTAAATAAGCAACACACCTGTCTGACCTGGCAAAGAAAAGGCTGTAACAGGGGTCTCCAGATCAGCAGCAGGGAAAGGAGAGGGAAGGGGAACCCGTGGCATTCTCAGGCCGTAGCACGAGTCTGGCCAGGCCCAGTGCTCCCCGTGACACGATGCTCTGTTGCAAAGGCCACAGCCACCTCACCACCTCTCACCACAGATCTTGCTGGGCTTTTCCTCCTCCCCAGAAGTGTCTGGAGTTGGAGGGCTGGTAACGCCTGCTTTTGTCTTATCAGCCAGACTGAAAATATTTCCAAGCAGGCTGCTCATGCCGCACTACTTACCATTAAAAGAAAGGACCACATTATTGCTGTTATAAACCATTGATTAAGGTTTATAATAGCAATAATCCCCTCGAAATTCATTGTTACTGCAGTTAATGACCAGTTTATTAGAGCGTTAACCATCCTTGGCAATGGGCTGAGTCGTTTAATGCTGGTAACGACCAATTTCTCAAGGGTTATTGCTTAAATAACAATCCTTTGTTAGATATATGTTCAACCACCAGATACTGCTCCAGCTGGAACCTTCTCCTGTGAAATAATTGTTAATTATTTCCTCCAAGTTTTGCCACCATGCCTCAAAGTGTTAGATGGAGAGGGTTGCTGAGGGTGCCAAGTGTCAGCCATGCTGAGAGCTGAGCCTGGGCAGAGCAGGGGGAAGCGGCCAGAGATGCGTGAGACATCACCCAGAGGGACGTGGGTGTAGGAGTTGTGGTTTATGAGGTTTTTTCCCCCTTCTGTCACCTGTGACTGTCCCAGAGGCAGTGCAGAGGCACCGGCTCAAGTCAGAAGCAGCAAGGCTTCCAGGGATGAGCCACCCTAGAAGGGTGAGGCAAACCAGAGCTCTCCCTCCCTTCTTCCCTTACGTTAATACGATCTGAGCACTTCATCGCGTTAACTATGTCCTATCGTGTCACGTTAGTATCACCCGCCTAACAGTGCTCGTTTTGCCTGACATGATATGAAAGCTACAGATACGATTACCCTTTAATTGTGTCATATTAGCAAAAATAAATACTGATCTAGTGCAAGGTTGACACAAAACGATGGCAGATCCCAGGGAGCAGGATCGGACTCTTGCTGCCCAGAGAGTGCCCAGAATCCATCATGCTTCAAGACGAGTGTGTTTATTGAGCACAGGCAGGAGAGGAGGGGGGATCTCTGCCGCAGGCTCTTTCACCATCTCTCTAAGGCCCATGGCCACCAGCCATGTGGGGAAGCCCCCGACCACAGCTCTTGGCCCCTGGCTTCTGTGAGCCCTCAGTGAGGATGAAAGGAGCCTGGATCTCCACAACCTCACCCCAAGTGCCTAATCTCCAGCTGGCTTGAACAGGCTTTTTGATGATTTTGCTACGGAAAAAAAAAACCCAACCAGTATCCCCACATCACCCCCAGACGATTACAATCCCATAGCAAATTAAATTTCAAGCTTTCCTGATTCTCATTAAGAAACACAAAGAAAATCTAAATTTGGGGGATTAGGTGAAACGTGAACGGTGCTGGGTTTGGGTTTGGTGTTCCCCTCCCTCCTTTTGCTCTTTGTGCTTAAGTTTGTGGTGTCTTTGAGGTGTCACTGGGCAAAAAAAGGGAAAAGGGAAGGAGGGATTACTCCAAAACCTGGGAGAAGTTTACGTCCCAGGTTTGGCAGAGCAATGCTGATCTTCTCCCACAATGCTCCAGGCTCCTCCACTCCCTCAGGAGGCAGAAATCTGCCTAAAATAAATTATGAAGTGGAAAATACTAAACCTAAAAACTTTGAAGTTTCCCCCCCTCCTCTATGGGAAGGCGTTAACATTTTCTAACCATCTCCGCGTCATCCAGAGCTGCTCACTGGGGCCTGGCAGCTTTGAAAGGGACCCTGACTGGGAAGAGCGAGAGGCGACTGAGCTTTGCCGGCTGCTTTGCCGCGGCCCCAGTCCAGCCAGGCTGGGTCTGCCTCTGGTCCCTGTCACAACTGCTGCGGGGATTTGTGTGAGCATCCGTGTTATTTTAGAGATAATGTGAGCGGAGTGGAGCATGTCACAGGATAATGGTCTCCTGCTGCTAGGCTGTTCTTGGCATTTATCAAAAAATGACACCAGAGGGAATATGCTCAAGGGAACCGAGGTGTCGATTCGATGACTGCTATTTCGTGATAAAAGTTAACAGAAATAAAAATGAATCAGTCACAAAACAGCTTATTTATAGCTGTGCCCGGCCCAGAAGGGGATCCCTGGGAAGGCAGGGCACTGGTGCTCCCTGTGATCACCCTGCAGCCGGTGCCCGTTCCCGGAGGCACGGCGTTGTCCCTTCCCACCACCCTCAGAATACCCCTGTGGGCAGCAGAGGGGCTGGCATGCGCCGCAGAGTGGGAGAGGAGGGCTGGAGGATAAAGTAATTTGAGGTTGCTCAAATCAGATGTGATTTTCTGGCTGCCAGGACAGGGTTTGAGTGAGCACAGGATGACAGGCTGGGGGTGATGTCCCCTGCTCCTCTTCCCCTCCCTGATGGGTGCTGCTTTGCCCTGACCAGGCAGTGCTGCACCCTGGAAGTGCCCCCAGACAAAACCAAACTGGGCAGCATCCCGTGGATGTCACACATGTGTAGAAACAGACTGGTTTAGGTGGGAAGGGACCTTTAAAGCACAAGAAGGTCTCCCAGGCTACAGTAAGGTCTCCCTGCACCTCTGTCTCTCAGCAAATACAAACCCAAAGCATTTCACACAATGATTACAAAACAAAAGCCTTCCGGTGTTTTGCCTAAAAACAAATATTTTGAGCACAATGTTTCAATGTTGCCTGTGTTTATACCTCGCTGTGGGAGTGGTCTCTGCATGGAACCAGGACCCTGCACTGGGCTGGGCAGCAGTGGCTGAACTCCCAGATCCCAGGGATGCCGCTGGAGCCCAGTGCTGGGGGTCACTGTGCCTGGAGCTCTTTGGGGGGCTTGTTCCCTGGGCAGGGGGGAATCAGGTCTCTCGCTGGTGTTTGCTTTCAGCAGGCTGTGCCCGGGGAGCTGCGCAAGCTCAGAGCACGTGAGGCGGGCACTGTGGGTTTGGGGGTCCCAACCACCTGTACCACACACACCAGCCCAGCGGGTCGTACACCCGCACGAGGCTGCGACTGACACCCGATGAAAAGAAAGGGGCAGAACATGAGGAAAAAAAAAGGCCAGTCTTGGCTGCAATGACTAAAAGTGTCTAACCATGGGGCTGGTATTAAGTTAAATACCCTGGTGAAAGCCGTCTCATTGTGGATATTGCCCTAAGTCAACAAGCAGCTATTTAAGGCAAGGAAAACAAGGTGGGAATTGGGTTTCTCATCAAAGGCACCCTAAAGGTAAAGGCTTCTACTTTATCAAGGTGAACAAATTAATCGGCTAATTGTTGCTGGGGCCAAGTTCTGGTGTGTTTCCAGCAGGAAGGGCTGTTTTTGTTA
This sequence comes from Megaceryle maxima, assembly GCA_024605025.1. Lineage (NCBI taxonomy): Eukaryota > Metazoa > Chordata > Aves > Coraciiformes > Cerylidae > Megaceryle > Megaceryle maxima. The sequence goes on from JANHGN010020880.1 coordinate 29,267, forward strand.
TCTCAGCTGTGGGCAGGGAGGAGAGGAGGAGGAGGACGGGAGGAGGACACTGCAGCACCTGGGTTCTCTGGCCTTACATGTAATAGGAAACAACAGGGGCCACAGGGGACACATCGCTCTTTTCCACCTACATGTTATTCCAGCCATAAATCCGAGTGACAAGCTTGAACTTTTCTCAATTGACATGTTTACAAGGGAAGTCCGCATTTGACAGGAAAATTAAGCATATCAATCACTTAACGAGCTCGTTAATGAATGGCTCTCAGATCTCTCTGATTTTGTGCCTGGTAGCACAATTTATTGATCAAGTGCTTTTGGCCGGGGCCAGATGTTGCTGTGCCTTGATCCTCAAAGCCAGGACGGCCCTGGCCAGGGTTTAGCGAGAGGTCATTTTCTCCAGCAGACCCCAGGTTCCCTTTTCTGTCTTCTGTTTTCTCTTTCTTTCTCTCTCTCCCTTTTCCCCCACCAGAACAAAGAGAGCAGATGCGGGCGCGGGGCCCCTCACACCCACTCAGACATATGGAAGCGATCTCCTCTGTCTTTGTAATTACACAGGAGCTTGCTTTTCAATGGCTCTGGGTTTTATTGCACAGAAACCAACCTATTCCTACATAAAACATTTTTACGGCTTCTCCTCCAGGGGCTCCTTGGCAGGGACCTGTCAGGTACAGCGGCTCACAGGACCCTGGCAGCCGGCGGGAGCCGTCCGGGCGAAGCGGGGACCCCGGGGTCCCC
>JANHGN010020880.1:32501-37409 GCA_024605025.1 Megaceryle maxima
GAGGGTGCCAGGGCTGTTAGAGCAGCAACAAGTCATCCTCAGCTCAAGCGTGAGCTAAGAGGCATTTTCCATCTCTGCTCAGAGGCATTTTCCATCTCTGCTCTTAGTGAGCCCATAAAATAATTTACTTTCCTCTGGCTTCAACACATTCCCCAGCACCTGGAGACACCCCATTCCGCAGGGCTCAAAGAGCGACCGTGAAGGAACACGGAGCAATGAGATGCGCTTCAAAGCACCGTCCAGCTGCAGCTTCAGAGCAGGGACAGCCTGGATGTCCTGCCACCCTCCAGCTCCTTCTGCACCTCCTTGACCTGGAGCGCTGGGCTGGGCTCCCAGGCAGCTGGCCTTGGCCTGGAGCTGGGCGCCGGCCGGGCCGCGGAGCAGCAGGTGGCTGCAGACCCACCGCGTGGGGAAGGCAAAAGGAGGGGGAGGCTTTTTCAAAGCCACGTTCGGCGGCTCCATTTGTAAATCTTTCCGTGTTCCCAAACAGAGGCTGTGGGGAAATTCACACTGTGTCCAGGTCACTGCAAAGCTCAACGGGAAGCCGAGATCGATGCCCTGTTTTACCCTGCTTGAGCCTCCGTCAGCCACACTCAAATCACAGCGGCCTTCCGCACCTCCGTGGGCTTCCCCCAGACAGCACTAAACCCCTCCCCACCCCCCAAAAGCACCACAAATCCGGCGGGGAGACTGACCAGCACCGACTGCCCCGCGCGTGCCATCCCCGGCCCCTGCCCCTCATGCCCGCAGCGTGCCAGGAGCCGCTCCGTGCCCCAGCCTGGCCACCCGTGCCCGGGGAAGCGGCCGCTGCTGACAGCGATGACTGATGAGTCTCAGCAGCCCGGGTCTGCTCTTACACAAACTGCCTTCATCAGCAACTTGCCACCACCATCAGTTAATCTTCTTGCAAAAGGTACACTCCCGCTACATTTGTGCGTTTCCTCTCCCAGTAACCTAATCTACCATCTAGTTTATGCATACATGCTCTGAGGGGTTTTTTATATATATTTTTTTTTTTCTAAGCAATCAATCTGTGCGGCTGGGAGCTGCAACTGAATTTAAATACCAGGGTTTTCATTATCTCCAACACGGCAAAAAGAAAGGGGGGAGAGGGACACTGGAAATAGAGGAAAATAAATTCCAATCTCTTGAACAATATATTTGAAGGTGTGCATATTTCTGCAACCATATAATGCCTTGTGTATTACACAAAGTCTTTTTCTGCAATGGGAATATGTTTGGAAAGTAGATTGCAGAGTCCTTCTGACTGCATTTTTACTGTCCTTCCCACTGTCTTGTGATGCATTTGAGTCATCTGGAGCTGGTTCATAGGATTTGCACTGCATTGCCTTTTAAAGACCCCCCGAAGAGACCAGGATCCTGTTCTGCCAGGTGGATACACATGTGGCACGAAACATCTCCCCACCAGGAGACAGACCTGAGGCGTGAGGACGGGGACAGGAGTAGGAGACCCTTCTGCAGCCCGGCCAGTCCCCATCTGTCAGCTGCTTCCTATGTGGTGACAGCAGCAGGGTCAGCAGCGAAGCAATTCCCAACAAAAATAGCCTGCAATGGATCTCCTCGGACGTAAGCGGCACCGGGGCCGTGCCCGTGCCACAGCCTCAGGTTTCCCATCCTGCCTGTGGAGCTGTGCCCCTCGCTCCCAGATCACCAAGGATCTGGGCCATTCATGGTGCATTTTCCCTTCTTCTCTCTTGTACCTGAGAACAGGAGAGAGAACACCCCCTGCTGCCCTGCACCCAGCCTTGGAGGGGTCTTCTGGGGGGCCCTGGGACCCTCTGCCGAGCTCAACACCCGCAGGGGCTTAACACCATCTCGCTTGCTAATACATCCACGTGCTAAGCAAACATCTCCCGTCTCCCAGCAAACCCCTGGTTTAGCAATATTGAGTTTGCAGCCACAGTTTTTCAATATAGCCAGTGGGATGCCAGGTTTGAAGAAGATTATTTGGACTTAAAAGGATTTGCAGTTTGTTCTACATTTAAGCAGCATCTCTTGCAGCAGGCCCTCGGTGATGCTGGGGAAGTGAGAGCCTGGTACTGACAGTGCTCATCAGGAAGCAGAAAGGTTCTGGGTATCCAGCACCACCCCAGAGCGGTGCCCATAGCCCAGCAGGGTCCATACTGGTGCTGGCTCACATGCGCAGCGGGTTCCAGCACCTATAGGTTCCAGAATTTTCAGATTTCTGATCCTAGAGTGAATAATGTGTGAGTGGTATCTTTCCATCCCCCAAAGCTGTATCTTCTGCAGCACTTCTCCAGTTTTAAATGCTCACTTTCCTCCCTTGAGGTGCTACCACAGAGTTGAACGGGATTTGCTGCAACAGGAGCTCTAGAGATGGAAACCTCTTTTGCATTATTTAAAATTTCCAGTGTTTAAAAATCAATGATCGCAGAAAAAGTGCTCTGAGTTCAGGCAAGTTTGGGGTGAAGTTTCAGGGGAGTCTTGCCCAGAGTCAAGGTAAAATCCGGTGCCCGGTCGTGCTTGGCTCCTGCACGTGTGTGTGTGCAGCCCGGGGCTGGAGCTGCCCTCACTGCAGCTCCCCGGGGACAGGCTGGGGACAGGGGACAGGCGGCCACAGCTCCTCTCTCCTGTTAAATACAGCCAGGAGGGCCAGGTCAGAGCGCTCGGCCGCGTAAATCATCTGACGTTTTGACTGAGTGTGTGATGAAACAGCTCCGAGCAACAGCTCTGGCCATTAAATCACAACACCCAGCATGGGACTGGGTGAACCCACCAGTGTCCTCCCAGAGGCCACGCTACAAATCCTGCGAGGACGAGTCCTCAGTGGGGTACATTGTCCTGCCTTTGCCTCCCCTGGCTTAAATGACCCTTTTGCAGGGGGGTGAGAATTTCAAATTGCACCTAATTGCCTTTTGTCCTCCATTTCCCCCCTTTCTAAAGGACTTTTCTGCAGTGAGACATGAGAGGAAGGTGCCTGAAGGGCAGCAGATGAGGCATCAGCAGCACTCTGCCTTGTCCAGACCCTGAGCCCAGGTTCTGGGCAGCCCCCAGACTTTGAACATTAAATAAACTTAGCATGGGTGGTGGTGAGACCCCGGAGGCAGGGATCTTTTCCTTCTCTGATCCTGTACAAGGAGCTGGACCTACCCAGGTGGACAGTCCTGCTTCCCAGGGGATGCTGTGGTGCTGGGGCAGGACCGCACATGCTGCGTGGGGCTATGGGTGCCCATCAGCCAGGGGACCCCATCCCATCGTGGCCACAATGAAACGTGGCCCATTTGCGCGCCCGTCGCTCTCCCTTCGCTCCCTCCCCAGCCTCTTCTGCACGAGGTGTTTCTTTTCCTCCTTCTTTTCTTTCCTTTTATTTTTCTATTTTTCTTTTCCTCCCAGGGAGAATTGTACAGAGACTGATGGTTTTATTTAACATGAATCACTGATGATCTAACAAATTAATTACCTGCTCGCTTCTTCCCTCCTGTGTGAGGTCACGGAGGCTGGGGGGGGTAACCCACCGCCCCCCGCTCGGTGGCATCATAGCTCCTGCTTTAAAGACCAGAGACAAATGTCAAAATTGCCAGTTTAGGTTAAAATCAGATTTAAATGTCTCTTACTAAACACAAAGGCACACAAACTCAATATGTCATCTTTAATGGTTCAGAACAAAGCCTAGAAAAATAGTGTCCCAGCACACAGGAGTTTTATAACCTTTGATATATAGCTTTCATTATTAGCAATAATTCCTGTAACTGCGTCCGGATTCACGGGTACACATATTGAATAATAATTCTACTTGCTTTTGATTTGCTCCCTGGTTCCCGCAGGGTCCCTGCCCCTGCAGAGCCTTCGCCCAGCCTGGGCAGCACTGCCCCAGCCCCTCATCCTCCTCTTCTGCTTTCCACAAAACCAGGCTTTTGTTGTCCTCTTCATCCCTCTACTTTGGGGTTTTTTGGCCAACACCCACCTCTCCCTCCCCCGCTCCATTGTCATGATATTAAAATCTAATTACCCAGACAACTCTCTTCACCTAAGTCATCAGCAGGCCCAATTATTTCTCGGTGCACAGCCCCCCACGTGTGCACACACAAGCACACGCAGAAAGCACTGAACAATGAAAAGGCGTTCGCTAACCTCCGCCTCTTTTCACAGTCAGGCTTCAAGTTCACATGTGAATTTATGCCAGTTTTGACATTAGCAGGAAAAATTAACAGTTCTCACAAAAAAAAAAAAAAAAAAGAAAGAAACTTGCACAAAAGAGGTTTTGTGTTTCAAGCAGAATAAATTATAGTGTGATGTTATTAAAACACTTAGTTGTTAAGTTGCCAAGAAAATCCAGTATATTCACACGGACTCGAGGACCTGTCTCCATGCAAAGTAATTAAATTAGATTTATGGGCTGCATTACATCAGTGTTTGATAGTTCATTTTTCCTTTCTTCATATTTTGTCCTGCTTTATTAGAGCATGTGACAGATGGTAAAAATAGTGTGAAGTTTCTTGGCCCTGTGCTAAATCCCCCTTCGGTAGTATATCTCTCTGCTGTCAGTTCTCCCCAGCGATGATAAATTAACCTCTCCTCTCCTATCCCAAGTGTGGCAGTAAAGCTCTCTTTGACACAGCACTATCACTTTATCTTAATCTGTGCTGTTCTAGGGGCGGGGTGGGGAAGGAAGGGAAAGGGAGATGATGCAATCGCTACCAGGAGTTGGGAAAAAAAAAACAACAAACCCCCCAAAAAAGAAAAAGATTTATTGTGTCAAAAAAAAAAAAAAAGGAAAGCTGGAATAGTGCTGATTTATAGAATCTGCTGTGGGGTGTATGGATACGTGTGTACGGGCACACAGGGTGCAGTGGGGTGTATGGATACGTGTGTACGGGCACACAGGGTGCAGTGGGGTGTATGGATACGTGTGTACGGGCACACAGG
>JANHGN010020883.1:0-81079 GCA_024605025.1 Megaceryle maxima
GAACAAAAACAAAGAAAAAAAAACCAAACAAACACCCCACCACCAAAAAAACCCCCCCCCCCCCCAAAAAAAAAACAACCAAAAAAACCCCCAAACCCCCAAAACAACCCCAAAACAACTCAACAACAAATTTAGACCTCAAATGACTTTTCACAAACAGACACACCACTCAAAAGTCTCGGCCATTTCTGAGCTGCTGCCAAGGACACTGAGGCAACAGTACCAAACAAAGCACAGTAAGAGTCTCCAGATATATGCAAAAGGGAAGGGAGATTCAGCATTATTTTGGCCAAAAAGAAACAATGTACCCAGTCAGACTCAGGACAGGCAGAAATCCACTTTTGTTATTAGAGTACAAGGCTGATACACAAAATTTAAAACCAAAATAAATTCTGTATTATGAAAAATCAATGTGTAGAGATTTATCTGCCTAAATGCAGCCATCTGATACCGATTTAGATACCTATTCTACCATGCCCTAAGAAGGCATGGGTTTGCTGTTCATCCTATGTCACATGTGACAGCCCAGTGTGGATATTTTTGATATCCTTGGACATTAAATATGGCACCAGACACTTGTATTTAGGTGCCTGAATTTCACTCATTTTGTTTCTTTTCTGCTTCTAGAACATGCAGTTTACAACAGATTATCCATGACTTTAGGAAACAAAATGAAAGTTTAGTAACTTCATGCATACTGCATTGTGAAATTAGGTTTTGGAAGCTTTCATTAGATCTAAGGAGTTTTTTCTCTAATTCTCTGAAGAGTAAGAAATTTAAAATGTGATTGTATGCATATCTGCATACATATGAGGGCAAAAGGATTTTTTTCAGGATTTTCTAGAATATCTTAGCCCAGATTTGCACCCCCAAATTTGCATTAGTCGTGATTGAGCAAAGCAATTTCCAAATCAACTTACCTATGCACGTGCAATTTAGAATGCCTTGAAAATGGCTCTGAAATGGAAAGATCTGCTGAACCTTAATGATGGAGTCACTATGTTCCTCACAAATGACAGGAAGTAAATCAAACAAATACTTACCTGGCCAGCTGGAATTCCTAAGATAGTGCCACTATATGATAAAATGTCTGCCACCATTTTAATACATGACCTCGTAGGACATTTAGTACTCTTTGGAATGAACTAATCCCATAGAGTTTGCACAGAGAAGGGGCATTTGCTCTGTCTCAAGAGCTTTTCCAAGAAAACTATATTCAGAGTGATATATTCAATAAAGCTTTGAAAAACTAACCTACCATCCCTGTTTTTAAAAGCATTGTACGGACTCCTCGGAAGTTATTATATTAAAAGGTTATTAATGGAAATGTCTGTAATTCAAGAACCCTATCTAACAACGACAATCTCAGCACTTATGATGAACCTAATTATCACAACATCAGTGCACCTAACAGTTTAATGTATTTATTCCCTTCATACGGATGAGTAAATGTTTGCATCTTTATATGCCTGAACATGTTTAAAAATTAACCCTAAGTGGGTATTCAGAGTGCCTGACTTTAGACACTATACCGAGTTAGGCTGGCCATTTAACAGAGGCATAGAACTTCCATGGAGAAAAAGAAGACTCCAGAGGTCAACTGAAAAACATAGAGGGGTTTTCGCATTGACAGCCACCCCAGAGTACCTTTTTCTTCCCTGTGACTACATGGGAGACCTAGGGAGAACTGTCTTCTGACTTAAGCATCTCTGTTAGCTGTTGAAAATTGGACAATGCAATTAATTTGCTAAGTGATCTTCTCAAGATCTAATGGAATTTGTGGCTGAGTAAGGCATGCAAATTCTGAGTCCAAAATTAGTACTCGAACAATCAGGCTGTCCTTCTTTGTAACTATAACAAAGGTTTCTTGTTTCTATAAAATGTGTTCATACTTCAGTACTCCTGACAATAAGTCAGCTTTAAATCTGGTCCAAAAGGTGATTATCCTTTGAGCTAGAGAAAATTGATGTCATGTTTACTGAAGCTGTGCTCCAGAGTTGTTTAGTAGCTACTCTGCCTAGATAAAAAAGTGGGGCTTTTTTTCTAATAGTCCTAATTTTACCATGACAAATAGAACAATTTCATAACACTGAAGGTAAGCAACCTTCTAGTTCACTTCTGTGTATTTATGAAGGAGACATTATGCAACACATGAATAATAATATACAAGATAGTTCCAGACAATTGTGTTACACATAGTGGCCCTGAGTCAAAATGTCTTACAAAATTTCCCTTGGGGTGGGAGGGGAAATGAGAAAAATGCTAGCTACTGAACAAGTTCATAAGTAATTTGCACTTGACTTCAAAGAAATTTAACATCTGATGTATCTTAAGCATTTGGGAAGCAGGAGTACAAACTGAGATCACATCTAAAATTAGAAAAGTTGTTAAAGCCACTCAACCCTTTTAAATTCAACCTTCAGTGTTCTCCGCCAATTCCATAAATTTAGCTCAACCCCATTTTACTTATCTGAGAATTCAAATATGAAAATGCAATCCACTTCTCTTTTTTTTTTTTTTTTTTTTTTTTTTTACATTCTTTGAACTTAATCTATAAAGCAGTATCAATACAGTTTTCAGACTTCTAACCCACTTGAACTTTCATCCCATCATCCAAGAACAACTCCTGGACTATACATTCTTTTTTTGTAAAGTCCTGGTTTTGATAAATCTGTACTAGACAAAAAAAGTTGGTATTCTTTCTCATGACTGGATTTCTGTGCTATTGGATCACTCGAGATGACATACCCATTCCACAGAAGGAATAAGCACAGAGTGACATTTCTGTCAAATTAGCCACAGCACATGCTAATGAATCTGTAGCAGCTTTATGTTTCTGTGTTGACTTTATGCGGGCTGTGGGAGGACAGACAGTATATGATCTGGCAAAAAGCTTACTGGTTAAAATTCCACCCATTGAAAATCTCTTAACAAATTTGAAACAACAAAGTGAGTTTGAGGATTCTTCTTCCTGTGGCAATTCTTCAGGGCTTCAAGCACAGTTTAGCATGTTGTCAAGCCATGGCCTCAGAGCCAATACCAAGCCTCTGACACAGAAAAGCCAGAATGTGTCCTTGAAGGTGATACATGACACTTCCTAACTGATAAATTAAATGGGTTAAAACCCCATTCCATTTTCTACAGAGAGTTTGCTTGGCTCTCAGGCAAGAACGTAGGTTTCTATTATAACATATTGGAAGCTTTTAAAACCAAAGCAATTAATAATAAATGTATTCAAATTGACACATTTCTGGTTACAATGTCTTCATTATTTCTTCAGAGTTATGAAACATGAATTATATCACTGTAACCACAACAATAGTCAAGGAAATCTAATTTGCCATGAAGTCTCTTTGTAGAGTCATCGTGTAGCTCAAGGCATACATTCAATTATTTTCTTGTACTGTTTCTTATATTTGTGTTATTTCAAATGCTAGAGTGATATTATAAACTCATTACATCTAATTTTTAAAAATATTTATACACAGCAGTCTCTAAAAATATATACTTACATAAGAAATTAGAAATAATTACATCACTAAAATCTATTAAGCATACATTGAAGAGAAGTGCATTTCAGAGTATTTTATATATCTCAAATACTTTGTTTAAGCAGTACATGCATTTTATCATCATAGCTAGCAAGCTAGCCAATGTTTTATTCAATTCAAATTCAAGCTGAATTAAATTAACACAGCATAGAATTCCTGAATCGTGGGAACAGAATCATTAAAATGATCAACATAAGCCAAAAGAGGACTTTTTAAAGCAAAATGAAAAGGTTCTCCATTAGCATCTTTTCTCTCTTATACTTCATTTATTAAATTCTTCTAACAAGAATGAAGTGAATTATAATTAAAAAAAAAAAGAGAAGAAAAGAAAAGAAAAAGAAGCTGATAGCCTCTTTTACAGCTTCTTAGGATGGAAAGATTTTTTCCTCTCTCACTTTGCTGTCAGAAATGAAAGCCTGAGCTGCAATTATTAAAGGTCTGAATTTGCATTTTTCAGCAATCCAGAGAAATGAGAGCAGCTATTGTTATGATCATTATTGTTATAAAGTTTCTTATCTATAGATCTTCTAACAAAGCTGTTGGTCAGCTGTTTGTTCGATGCCTTGCCAGCTATCAGATAATCTCGTAGATTAAAAAGAACAGCAAATTAAAATGATAGCTGTGTATACTCACAGATGGTAAATCTTCTATAAAGTAAAGTAACTGGATACAGCGTCTAGTGCTAGAAGCTAACACAGGAAATTTGCAGAAGCTAAAAATATAGTGATGGATTTGTAAATAGCTGATAAGATTTTGTCTCCAAATACAGTTCTCTTTCCTCCCAGTCCTTGCTGAGACAGCTGGACTACACAACCTCTCAGCACTGAAAGCTCCCCTAGGCCAAGACCTCTTGAGCTTACTGTATTTTGAACAGCTATTTTGAAGAAGAATTTTCAAGTCAAAAAGACTCATGATAAGACCTTTCTGGCCTGAACTATCAGCGAGAAGGATAGAGTGCCAGATCCCTTCTGCAGTAGTGGAAGAGGGTATCTTCTCTGCCAAAAGTTGGACAAGTTCAGATGACTCTCTAAGTAACTGAGCTGATTGAGTAAAATAAGCAGCCCCAGCCTTACTTTATGAATGAATCTTTACAGACCTGCCTTGGAACATTTCCAAAACCAACTCAAGCAGACACCCATTGAAACAGTGTCTAGGAGCTTACCTGGTAGAAATACCTGACAGGAAAATATAAAATCCAAGCTGAAGTTTACTGTTGCTAGGGAAGCTTGAAAGTATGCACAGTTTATTTCCAGTTTTCCCTTACAAAGTGTATTTATTTGTATTATTTTTCACTGTGCACATCTCTAGTCTTCATGTGGAGCCAGTCTGGAAGGATGGTGTCTAGCATAGCATCCCTTGGTATGTCTGTGCCTTGTTTCACTCCAAATTCTGTTGCTTCAGCAGTTAGTATGGAAGACTTTAGTGGAGGGCTACAGCTACAGACAGTCCTCTTACCACTGTCAGCCTTTTAAAGAGTTTCCAATCCAGGGCTTATGCAACTAGCTGCCCACATTCAGTGTGTTAGAAGGTAGAATGGAATTGATGAAGTGAGGTAGTGAGTCCTCCACACTTTTGTAATGCTTTGGAAGTGAGGCAGGATTATATTCCTCTGCAGAGGCTTTTAGCTAATCAACACCTTGGGAATAAGTGTTTGTTTCCTGGTCCTGCACAGGATGGGAGAACAGCTAAATGTGTCAGTATTTGGTGTAAGTTCCCTCACCACTTCTTTGGTTACCTCTGGCAGGCCAGTAGCATGGTCACTCTTCAGAAGTTCTTGGTTGCTATATAATGCACTGCAAGGGAATCATGGGTGTTCTAGAAGGGCCTCCCAAATACACAAGAGGTGGTGCGACACCACAGTGAGGCAGGCACTTCTACTGAGTCTGCTGCATAGCTGTGGACAAGGTACTCTGACCTGAAAAGGTGTAAACTGCTTGACAGCAGTCATATAGAGCAGTTGAGGTATTGCTATTGTTTCAAAAGATTAGGGAATTAATGCATTTCCAGTGTCCGACTGCTGCATAACTAAAGGAACAGAAATAATTTAACAGGTACTGCAATTTGGTTTTATATTAGGATTCCATTTTTCAGGGAGTAATAGTAAGAATATATCAAATTGTTGACCCTTTCCAAGAAGGCTTCCACATAAATTAACTGTTGTGTAAAAAAAGTGAATTTAATGTTTACAGTGCAATTTGTCACTGAAATGGAGGCTCAATTAGAGTCTCAATGATTTACTAAAGACATTTTAAAACATAATGTCCAAACAATGCTACATAAATTAAACATGATGTAATTGAGTGTAACACTAAGTGGCTCATCACTGTTGATTCATGTGGAAATCACAGAAATTTTACTGATCATTATGCATTCATTCAGTATTAATGTGGATACCATATGTGCTTCCATAGGGATTCTACTGTTACTCAGCATTCATTAAGTTTTAATGTATCATTAAAAAGGCATCAAAAGACCCATCTAAAAATACTGCCACAAAGGTAGATAATTTAAAGAGAGTTAAAGAAACATGTTTCACTTGAACATTGCACTACAAAGTAAGTTAATAATGAATCAGCAGAAATAGTTTAGGAGAAAACAGTTTGATTGCAAGGCAGACTAGAAAGAACGTTTTAACTACAGGCAATATATTCTCCCTCTTCTAAATTTCTCAACAGCTACCTGTGTAGGCTAAAGTGCTTGTCATGCAAGTACATTGTCTTCATTTAATGGGGATTGAAGAGGGATGAGAAAACCACAACAGTATTAGTAACTTGCCCACAGCTCCTTGCTTTTCCTGCTAGGCCTCCTGTGCATCTGCTAGCAAAATGTTCTAGGGCTGTACTCTAGCACGTCTCAAGTATTACATTGCTGTAGCTCCTTCCACACATGGGCATACTTTCCCTTAGAGACAGATATTGAGGCCCTAAGCGCATCCTCCTTTGTCTTGCGGGTTTGACTCCCTGAGCTCAAGGCCAGGCACTGCAGCTGGTGACCTTGGGAAGAGCTCTTCAGATAGCTTCCCTTGGGACGCCGTAGGTAAGGCTGTCCCCTTCCTGCAGAGCTGCTCTTGATCTGAGGCTCTAAGTGCTTTGTCCATCCTTGAGCTACAGTTTATGCTGCATCCATGCTTGTGTCTGGCCATGGACCTGCTGGTCTGCACTCAGAGCCACAGTCTTTTCCTCCTCACTATCAACTTGCCTGGTAATTTGGACTCTTGGCTGACCCTGTCTGCTGTTTCCAGGCTTGCCCTGCTCCCTCACTCAGGCATGGTGTCTTACCTTGCTAATTTCTGACTTGCCCTCCCTTTGGGATCAATGGCTCTTGATGCTCAGGTGGCAGGTAGCATGAATGTTTGCTTGGCAAGGGTTTGTTGCTTTTAAGTTGGCAATCTTATGCAACCTATGCATCGTATCCTTTTTAAACTCTTGTTCACTGACCAGAGAACTGAAAAGATCATCTGTGAATCAGATGATCACTTCTGTGAACAACTAGGGCTTAGAAAGGCTCTATTCAGATGGATATTTAGTCCTCAAGAAGTGTGCCACAAAAACTTCTCTCAAACTCTTCATCTTGTACAGAAGATAGGGCTATCCTTCAGGTGACTCACTATGGCAAACAGCTGCAAAAGGAGACAGATTTGAAAAATAAAAGCAACTATGAGGAAATATCCTCTTCAAGATATTGAGAAAAGTGAATCATAAGGCATGCTCAGATTTACGTCTCTGACAAATCTCAATGACATCTAACAGATAAAATGGTAAAAGTGTACAAGACTCAAATGCCTATGGTACAGCCCTTGACAGCATGTAAAGATGTGAGTGGTGTAGACAGCATGAATGGGGATTGATGAGTTAATACCTCTTTCAGAAGAAGAACTGAAGAGGATAAAATTAAGCTAGCAAATGGAAGTTCACAACAAACAAACAAAAAAAGATGATTCTTCAGACAGTGTGTCATGAAGTTAAGGAACTCTCTGTCACACAGTACTGTCTATCACTACTCAAAGATTACAGGAGTTGAAAGAATGAGTAGTCCAAGTTCTTGCATGAAGAATATTTAAGACTACTAAATACCTAGAAATAGTTTTTACTTAGGCATTCTCAGAACTAAAAGTTGTTGAAGGTTAAGCATACCTAGGGTAAGTATTACTTTGTGTGTTTTATGATCTTATGTTTTTCCCTAAGTCTGAATATTTGGTCATTGTCAAAAGGAGGATAACAGGCTAAACAGTCAATTTGACCCAGTACAGCCATTCTTCCATTATGCTTTAAAGCTGGAACAGACTATTGCTTGAAGATACAATGATTAATCACTTGCCATGGTGTAGCAACTTTTTTTTTTGTGTGTTGAAACATGGTTATGTCATCCTGACCAGTTTTTCACTTTTTTTACACTAAACAAACCCAATTCCTTTAATGTTTCTTGACATGTTTTCTAAAGGTCTTATAACTTGTTTTATTCTCTCTCTCTCTCTCTCACCCCTATTCCTTTCACCTTTAGATAATCAAGCTAAAGAGTCAGAATTCAATGTAACATATGATGCTTTTAACTGCCTCTTTTTTCTTCACTGAGACAAAATCATTCCAGTTTGATTTCTGCTATATTGTTTTTCCCACTGATGATCACCACCAAGGTATGTGTTTTAATTAATAATTAATGTAATAGTTGCACAAGAAAACAACTCACCTACTTCCTTTTCCTGAAAGTTATAGCAGACCCTTCCTTACCCCTCTTTTCAGCATTTTCTTATATTTAGTGGGCATGAAAGAATTTAAAAAAAAAAAACAAAACAACCAAGCATATATTGAAATTCCAACCACATGTGACAGCCTAGAATATTTTTGGTTTGTTTTGTTTTTTAATTAAAAAATTATTAAACCTACCACTTTCAGGTAGAGCCCTGAAGCCCCACTTCCCCCAAACCTCCCTCTGTCATGGTCCCTTGTGTCTTAGAATAGCTTCTGGTAGAGCTCTTACACAGCTCAGAGTAAAGCTATGGTAGATGTCCCTTACACAGTTATGTGTAAGAGTTATCAGTTACCAGCAGCTACACAAAACGTAATGCTTTCCTCTTCCTACTCCTCAGTCATCTGGGAAAAGGGAGACTCAGGTAAAGTGTCTCAGAGCTTTCTGCCCTCAGCACTCTAGAGAGGGTTAAAACATTCCAGATCTAAGAGCTGGGGCCACCAGCAGCTCAACTGCCTCTTGGCTGTCTCCCAACAGACGTTCTCTCCATTCAAGAATTAACCACAGCAATACTACAGCTTTTAATAAGGGTTAACAGTATACCAATCCTTGAAAGTGAGGCACCTAACTGTGCAGTGCCTGGGTCCTCATCTTCCTCACAGTCCTCTACAATTTTAAAATTAAGTCCACAGTCTGCTTCTTCAGCCTTTGCTTCACCTCCAGTATCACTTAGGTGCTGGAGTTTAGAATTGCAGCAACTTGGCATACTTACTGTAGGGACTTAATTGCTTGGTACATGCACTGTGTAGCTGCAGGTGTCCCCTGATAGGATCCACATTTATGTAGCCAAATGTACATAATTTTGCAGAATGCAAGTATTTAATTAGCTTTTAGCATTTGAAGAAATGGAATAGTGTCTGCTGATGGGATCAATCACCCTGTTTAAACAAGGAGACCAGTGGCAGCTCTCTCCCTATGCCTTCCCCCATCTCCCTGTTTAGTATGTGTGTTTCATTTTAAAAACTGCAATCAATTTAACTATACTAAAGATTATTTTCATTGTATTTTTGATAAATCAGAGCTATATAAAGCCTTGAGCAACTGCAAAGTAAATTCAGTTATCCTGGCTTTACCACTTCAGATTGTCTGACTGTAGCCATCATGTCTTAGCTCTCATTCAGGATCAAATACAAAGGGCGGGGAGGGGAAGAGCAAACAGGCAGACACATACATAACATACATAGAACCGGGGTGGGGTAAATTATGAAATTGAGTCAACTATAGGGTTTTTTTTCCATCTAGAAATATATTAACAATTAGTAAGTACACTCATGATTAATGGACACCAACACTCGTGCACTAAGTACACTAGTACTTGCAAATAGGCACTGTTGGCCAAATTTATTCTTTAAAAGCTGTTGCAACTGCAGGTTCTGTGCACTTAAATCTTTCACTGCCCTGAGCTGACTGCATGTTTCAAGACCTTTACTCCTCTGGATGTTCACTATTACATATGCAAGCCCATTATCTAACATTCCCATTCTTTTCACTATTCTGTCACTTGTGAAAATTTCCTTGTATGTACTATATTTTAGTGTGCTCTTGTTCTGTGATACCATAAAATGTCACAAACTAAGCAAGGTCAGCCCTCCTTAGTACTCAGAGGAAAGACTAAACAAGTGCCATTACCCTTTGTGCGGTACAGGAGACAGAGCTGCATTATCATGATGTAGCCAGTATTTTGCTTTTTGACTTACTGTGTTACAAGTTGGTAAATGGCACTAGAAAACCCTGCTGTATGAAATTGTGAACACAGGACACAGAAGGTGGAATAAGAGCTTGGTTCAGTCACTAGACATGACAAAGTCAGTTTTGCAGAGGTGCAAACATCAGCTCTCCAGTCCTATTGTATTCTAAGTAGCCATGTTCTCCATACGCAGCTTTCCTTTGACAAAAAACTGTTCTATAACACTTTAATGCTACAGTCTACATCTGACTGATAGGTACACAACAATTATCCACAGACTTCAGTGTCAGTGTTTTGTATCTTTCCAACCCTTATTTGAACAAAAAACTATCAGCCGGTAGACTTCAAGTACTCACATAACAAGATGTTTTATCATTTTAGTTAAATGTCATTACTTATAACATACATCACTATGTTTTGTGTTTTCCCCTCCCTGCTTCTGTATTACTTCAACATTACAAACTTTTCTGATATGTATAGTGATGGAGTACACTCTCTCTTTCCATTATTACCTGGAGGAATTCAGGTGTCTGATAACCACGTAAAAATAAGGTACCGCTGTGACCATCTAACCCTACGCAGTGGTAATATTGTATAACATCATGCAGTCATCTCTGCATGAAGCCTGTAATTTGTGATAGAGTTAAATCTCAACTGACATACAGAATTTAAATAATTACAAGTTACAGAGCAGCACCCAATGTTCTCATTCATAAATCAGAGCAGGCTTGAATTTACATCTTAAAAATGACTGAAGACAGTTGTAAAGGAGCCATTATTACTAAAATAGGAAGAGCTTAGTATTTCAAGAATCACTGACAGTATAGACATCCTCGGGAGCTGTTCTTGTCAATTTAATAAGGGAATGCCTCTTATCAAAGCCACTGTATACCTTAAGTGACAGTATTTCATTAACGAAGTGTTAAGGTCCACCTAATTATATACTATTAAACATCTGGGGATCGTTCACACTTAAAGATGTTAAAACATTTTGTGCATTTGTTCAACATTGAAATTAAATATGAAATTCAGATTAAAAAAATCCAACTAGAGACTTAAAACTATGAGATGATGATGCCCCATTGCTTTGACATTCTCTGAGCATGGCAACAGCAGAAGCAGAACCCCCTATACTGACAACTGCTCTATTTTTAAAGTTTAACTTGAAACTTTGAAGACTGATGGAATTGTAACAAGCATTTCTTGGCACACTTCAAATTCTTATTTTCACAGTAAAATGAGATATAGGAGACTTTTACAGATTTACAGTTCACAACCTGATGCAGGTAGATACCCCAGCTGCATAAAAATGCAGACAAATCATAAGATTAAATCTGTGAGTGTTTGAAAGCTATGTAAATACATTTTAATATTCCACATGGTGATCTGTCTTCATTTTTTGCCACTAAATAACTACAGGAATAGGATACTTAATTCATACATAGCAGATGTATAACACACTGGAGGAGTTCAACAACATTGATCTTAAACCTTCCCTTCCCTCATCCCAACCTCCCCTGCCTCTTGATGCCTGATTTTTACTGAGAGAGTTGGGTCACTTAATACAAATAACAAAACAATGCCACCTCACATTTCATATATGACAAGACTGGAGTGTACTCCTCAGAAATGCCTAGTCTTCCACTCTGACTGAATGCTTTCTTCAGTCTCTTCATGTATATTATCAGTTCCTCTAAGGATTATTCAAATGACTAAGGAGGAACCTAAGAATTAGCTTCCTACCCTACCCCTAAATTCCTGCTTCAAGCATTTTTTGGGAATGCCCATGCACTCATCAAAACTACTGCTTTAGAACCTGCCAAGCAGATCAGCTGTTGAAACAGAAGACAATTGTTCTTCACATGCAGCAGCTGATGTCAACAAAACAGCTACTAAAAATACATTTAAATATACAATCACAAACTGTTAAATAGCAAATGTCTCTGGCATTTGTGTATAATCACATTGGCTGCAGCATGGTATTTGCTATAGACCATTCTCAAAGTTTGAGAAGTTCACAGAGGAATTAACAGTCTACATCCAAATCCAACTCTTTTGGATTCTTTTGGGCAGTGGTATCTATTTCTGTTGGAGATGATACAGCCCTTATTATTTCCAGGCCCTATATTATACATACACAATCATTCTGAAATAATGATTACCAGTAGATGTAGCTGAAATTTCCTAATAGTTTTAGCATCCTTTCCAGATACTGTTGTTTCTCCCTTTCTCAGTGCCAGGATATTTTCTTTCACTGCCATATTAGCAATTGCAGAATGATGCCCATCCTGTGCAGAATTGTTTGTCATCATTGTATTGATTACATGAAAGTTACACATCACAAGTTTTCAGGCTTTCAAAGTTAAGCTTTTAGTTTCTGTTTTGTATCCATACATTCCAAAATTGTGCAACATGTGTAGAATCCTGAAGCCAAAACAGAAAACATAAAATATGAAAGGTGAGGGAAGAAGCAGCACTTCCTACTGTAAGACACAGATGAAAATATAAAATTCATTCATCTTTCACTGGGAAGTCAGAGAAGTCATTCCTCGGTTGATAATTTACCTGTACATTACTCATTTGTGCATTAAACAGGGGAGGAGTAGAAACATTCTTCTGCCTGTCCTCACCAAAGTGATGATTCTCCAGATCAAGAAATGCAGAACTCCTTTTTCTCTACCTCATCTCTTCTCCTTCTGCCTCCCATTAATTCTATTCTTTAAGTGTCCTGAATAATTTTGGAAGAACTAAGTCCATTAACAGCTTTAGTGGTCTTTCCAGGGTGACGGAGGGAGAGGGAAAGAAAGCATTCATGTACTATTTTACTTAAACACTAGCTGTTGTGAAGATGGCAGCTCCGGTCCAAACACACTATTGTGACTTCAGCCTCACATTCTGTTAACATGGACACAGACAATTAAACTAAGACACATTTTCCCTTCTGCAAAGGGCTCTATTTGCTTAGCTACCAAGTCATCAACTTAGTCATTTACAGTTACTCTTCAATCTCATTGTAGTTGTCTAACACCTGATAGGTGCACTCTGGCCAAGCATTCAAGGATGTACACCCTACTGCTCAACAGCATCTCTCTGTTTCTATTCAAAAGAATCCTTTCACCTTCTCAGCACATATGTATTAAAATAGGATTTTGAGCAGCTCCAACTGAAAATGTTTGCATTAGCTGGTAACATGTGCCTGTACAAAATCAAAATTAAAAGCATTAGCTGCTCTCACTCTCATCCTTTACTTAGTGTGTGTGATCCCATGCTTCTTGGTCCCTATTCATGTCATTTTCATGTCTTCCTTAGAGAGCTTCATGTTGCATGCTATGATATGCTAGGGCCCAAGTCAAAAGTAGCTGGGGAAAAAGTAGGGTACTGATTACTAAATATATGTGCCAAAAATGGAAACATCAAGCAGTTTAACATCTTTCAGCTGCAAATGTGAGAGCTCTTGCCTTGGCCTTCAAAAGCTGCAGTCACAAGAATATTTTCAAATATTATCTGGTGATACTCTCCCAGCAAAACTGCTCTCTTCTCCAGATACACCCATAGTCTTAACCTTATTCTTCTGTAGAATAAATAAAAATTCTATCATCTATAATAACTAATGATATAATTTTTACTATTTCTCTTTTTTGTTTCTAGCCCTCCTTTACTTGTAAAGTCCTGGAGTCTGAACTTGAACAAGATCCCTTAGTGCCACATGGATATCTGGTGCTTCTTCAAATAACCCAGAACAGTAAGTCATATTGGGATCTGTTATTTTGTCTCCACAATTACACTGACATTTCATTTACTGAAATATCCTTATCTATTTTCCCTAAACCTTTTGACTGCCATTCAAAAGCAGCAGGGGGTTGTAAATGGTATGGCATAACCATACCACAGTTGCCTTCTGTTGGAAGGGAGCTGTTGATACAGGTTGCCCAAACACTAAGTATTCTCAGGCCACCCAAAAAAGTCTGTTTTCCCTGCATGTAAAGTATCCAGAAGAAAAATTTACTGCTTTCTAACTTGGGCTTGCAGTTGCTAGAAACACTTCCTTATTACTTCAGCAGAAATGTTTTCATGTTTGAGCAATGAATAAATATGTCAGGTTCATGAAAGAAGAGTTTTTCTGGTAGAATTTAATAAGAGTATAAGAAAAAAAAAAAAGAGCGTCTAGATATACAATAGCAAGATTTAAAAATGTCTTACATATATACGTTGGAAGAAGGAGGAAAGTTTTTCTAAACAATATTACCAGGTAGTAACAGAAAGTCTCATTGAAGAGTTTCACAATACTATAGCGTGTGTGGACATTTTAGTTAATTATCAAGCAAGTTCATTTACGCAGACAAGAAACCCTAAAGTTTAAGGAAGGTGGTTTTAGTTTTAGTCTGTTACATAACGTATTTGCCTTCAGGAGTTCACATAAAAGGGCAATGTGCTCTCAGCATGTAAGAGTAAGGAGTCAAAGACGAAGAAAACAGGAGAAAGTTCAGACTGAACTTCCCCCCAAACCAGAAAAATTGGACTCCACCAATTTGGTTGAAATAGTGGAATGTCATATAGACTTGTATTACCACAGATGGAGATTAAACGACTCTTATGAGATAACTTTAGTCACCTTGGCAAAGAATGCCAAGGTTTGAGACAAAACACGGAATTGCCACCCAAAGTACAAGCAAGGAAATTCCTTTTGCAGTGCAGCCTCTCTGTGGCAGTTAGAGATCAGCATGTTGTATAGGAATGCCTGAAACACAGACTTCAAATACCACAATTAATGCGAACGCCAGAATCTGGGAGTGAGTTTCAATTTTCAAGTCTGTCCCTCAAGACACAGTGAAATGTAGAATGTAAGCCCCCGTTAGAAACTGGAAAAAACCCCTACCCTTTCCAGCTCACCATTTTCAAGTGAAGGATGAAGCATTATTTTGCAATCAGACCCTGAAATAGATCTTTGAACTACCATGTGGGCTCCAACCACCCTTGGAATTAGCCCTTGATTGGAGGCAAGAAGAAGGAGAAGTGGTAATACACATTTACAGGGGACTAAAATATAGGAAAAAAAGGAGAGAACAGCAATGAACAAATGTTCATCAGCTCTCATTCTGAATTTTTATTTACTAAAACATTCCTTAAAGGCTTTCAGCATTAAGTTAACACTGTTATTTGTAATCAATAACAGACTGTACTAGAAAAGTAATGACACCTCTTTGAGATTATTGCACAAAAACCTGGCAGCAAACCATTAATAACCCTTCGAAATGCATATATATCTCTCTCAGTTTTTGAAACTGTTACAGAATATCTCTAAAATACAAAATAAATATATTGTTAAAGAATAGAAACTAAATACAATTACTTTTATTTAAATCAAGTCCAGCAAGAAAATACTTTAATGTGGCAAATATCCCAGCACTTGTTGCATGCATCCAAAATCTAGCTATTTCATCGTAAGTGTGAACATATTTCCACCCCCTCCCCAAAATGTATAACCTTGACAAGAAATGCAAAATAGATAAAATAGAACATGAAGCATTTTCTTTTTGTATATATTCCCATTTTGGTATTTAATGCTTAATCTATAGATAGATGCTCTCAGACAAAAGAATGCTTTATAAATGTGTTATTCTGCTGTTTTGAGATTAAAATATTTTACAGGAATAAGTCCAAAGTAGTTCATTCTTTAGTCATACTTACAGTGAAAAAAAAAAGTTCTAGTTCATTAAGTAACAAAACTGGAATTTGCATTTTATCACTACGTGACCATATGCCATTGGCTACTTTAAAATATATTTAGTTCACAAAAAGTACTGCTTATGTGAGTGCTAGGTAATTACTATATACAGGTACTCAAAGTAGATGAGATACATCATGTAGTGCTACTGTTAAGAAAAGTTTTTAAGTAGTACAAAAATTTCAATAATTTAATATACTGATTCTTTGTGTGTGCTACCAGGAAGATGTTAGGGGAGATTATAACAAAACAAATCAAACAAACAGCACAACTGCTTTCAGCTGAAGGAGCAAAACCATCTATTTTTTTAAACAGAAACAAAGTATTGCATATAATTAAGATTTACTAATAATTTCATATTCAATTTAACAAAGTAATATGGAGGCAGCATGTGGTAGATCTACTAGAGTACTACACAATTGAAAAGTAGTGATCTAAAATGTTTAGATTGCTTTAAATCTGTAATTTCAGTATAGTGCTATAAGTTGTTCAGTCTTGAAGGCTAAAATCAAGAATGTTTGATTCTCATTCTAATATAAGCAAGGCTGCTCTGCACCTTCTCTTAAACCTTTTTAGCAGCATAGTCAGCTTTATAAAGAGAAAAAGGCAAAATATTACCATAATTTACATATTCTAATCATCTTTCCAAGGCATCAAAGGACCCAGCTTGAAATTCCTATAACAATTGACAAATAAAAATATATTAACATATACTTGCATTTACATTTTCAAAAATCTGTAGTTAGTTGGCCTATGAAGCAGTAGTAAAGTGCAAAGTATTTGGTATAATATCTAGTGATTAGCTTTTGCTCTTGTGGAATACAAATGAGTAAGCCTGGCTCTTCCGTTGACAGATATGGTATTTGGTGGAGGACCAACCTGGAGGCAGGGAGAAGAAGAAAAAAAAAAAATTAACTTTTTCGATTCTTCTCTTCATAGTATGTTATACAGCATTACTTCAAAGAAACAGAAATACTGTTATTTCAGCCCTGGCTGCAAAGAAATACTTGAAAAAACATCACTAAACCAAACACTTTTTATTAAATATTGAATAGAGCTGATTTCTTAACAAAATCTTGTCACACCCCTTTATAGCTTGGTGATGTTTCTTTTATCAAGCTATAACTTTTAGGATAGCAAAGACCTGATTTTCAAGGGAGCTGCATAAACCAACAACTCCAGTTGGAGTTAATGGGAGCTGTGGGTGCTCCACAGCCACGCGAACCACATACCACAACAAATAGTTTACTAAAAACAATTAAAACATTCTGAAGAGAAAAATGGGTAAAAAAACCCCTCACTTGACCCATTTTAAGTTAGCAATTACTGAAGGTCCTATTGAACAGAAAAGGCCAGCAATACAAAAGGCTACAGATCTCAACATTGCATACTTAGAACATATTATGTAAAATAGAGGGCAAAGAAAAATAAGGAAAGAATTTGTCTAGGGGTGCCAGCATTTAAATTTTTTAATGATTCTTTTGTAGAACTGAAAGACAGGAGAGTATGGTAAGAGGTAAAAAGAGAAGCAAGCACCTGACAGAACTCTATCACCATTCCAATAGATCAGGTTATTACTCCTTCTGCTGAGTGCAGCACAATAGTGCAAGCTATGAGGTGAATGCATTTTAAAAGTCCCTTCAGTACTGGAAATCACTTTTGGGTGCTAATAAGTTTTATTAATACAAAATACTTAATTTCTCTATCCTACTACTGGCAGTTCTACAGGTTAAACATAAAATGAGACCATGTTTTTTTATGAATTTTCATAGGCTTTTTGCTGTCAGACATACCTGTACCCCAGCATACATGCTCTGGCTAAGAGCAAAAAGAACAACATGTACAATTTTATGTTTGGCAAAATTTCAGTGGGTTCATTGTTGCACTTTGTGGGTGTTTTGGGGTTGTTTTTTTTAAGCCTATTTCAGGTTTCTGTGTTGCGGAATGCTTTTTCTTTATGCTTATGGCATCTTCATTCTTAAAATTTCACCTTAAAAAGTATAGCCCTCTCCTCACCCCCAGCCTCAACAGATACTACACTGAGAAAGAATATCTCCTGCCCACAGGAGAGAGAGAAAGGGAGGGGAAAAAGGACTTCAATAATCATATCTCTCTTCTTTCCCATGCCATTCTTGTACCTACACTGATGAAGACTATATGGGTCAAATCAACCCTAAGAACACTTCTATTAGAAGAGAATGATGTTTTTCTTTGCTTTCTTTCTAACAGAAGCAGAATTATATTTTTTTAGTTAAGTCATTTAGAAGTCAATGTGCCAACAGCCATGCCTATCCATATTTCACATAGAATTATAAAACAAAATTCACACACTATGCAAAATAAACAAGTTCAGTATGACTCAGAATGTAATTATGCATTGGAGGAAATGCCCTCCCCCTAATAAAAATATATGTGAACAAAATCCAAACAATATATTTGGTAGAATGGATAGATTTGACCTCTAA
Source organism: Megaceryle maxima (assembly GCA_024605025.1). Taxonomy (NCBI): domain Eukaryota; kingdom Metazoa; phylum Chordata; class Aves; order Coraciiformes; family Cerylidae; genus Megaceryle; species Megaceryle maxima. The sequence continues at coordinate 18,175 of JANHGN010020883.1, forward strand.
GTGACTCTGAGTAATACAGCATTTTCTTAATCTCATCCTGTTTTTAAAGTGGCTGTGGTTAGTGACATATAGTTAGAAGTAATACTATGATGTATTATGTACACCCAACACACACCATTTGTTTCTTTCAAGTTTCAAGTGGGAAAAGAAGAGCAAAAACTACGGAATTTCTTTAACCTTCTGCAGTGAGAAATTATTCCTCAATAGAGAATGCAAAATACTTATGCTGGGTCAAGAAAGCTTTATGTGAGACTATGATTAAACCATATAGTTACAAATGCAAAACAATACAGATTTTGAAAGTGGGCAATCTTTTACCCAGTGAGAGAAGTACAGGTGAATTTTAGGAGACAGAAAAGTAAAATTAAGCCACAGTTTTAACCTGAGGGGGTGAAGGAAGATGGTCCTACCAGGACTGTTGACCAAACATTGAGAATTATCTTACTATGTGATGCCAAACAGCAGCAGGAGGCTTGAAGTGCATTTAAGAAGAATTAAGGACCTGAAGCTGCTTAGCGTGCGTCTAAAGCCATACCACTACAAACCATATAAACACAAACAAATAATGTAATACGTTCCTGATTTTCTGAAAGAGATACTTAATTGGTAACTTAGAGATTTCTAATTTACTTCAGGAATACTTCTGATTAGATTTGTAATGTTTGAAACTATGGGCATTTTCCTGCTTGCATTTGTACCAATTGAAAACATGGGCATGTGAAGCTTTGCATGTGCACTCACCAGCTTATTCTGCAAAACTGAACTCCTTCCCACCTCACCTCCCACTGTTAAAGAGACCCCCTGGCAGCACTTTGTGCCAAAGATAACCGCTTTTATCGTCAGGCATTAATATGGTAATTTTGAAGGAAGTACCATGAATTCATTGTTATGGACGCAGTGATGAAAACTCACCCTTTTCAATCTGGCAGCAGCTTCTCCAGAGCGGATTGCAGCCAGCAAGCTCTGGTGAATCTGTTCAGGGTCACAGCGCTGGAACGTCATTGCGGTTTGTCTCCTAGTGACAGGAGGCAGGTGGTCAGTAGAAGCACCTGACTGTGCCTGACTCTTCTGCTCACTGTTCACATTGCTGCCTTCCTATAAAGGGAGAAGCGGGAGAAAAACCGAAACAAAAACCTTTAGTCTGAATTAAAGGACTTCCATAAATATAAAAAACTAAGTCAACCTGGCACAAAAGCGTGTATCAAATTGCCACCATTCTAGTGTTTACTTCATTCAAGATTTCAGACACCAGCCATATTTCTACTATAGCACAGTTTTGCCCTCAGATAATTATGCCAACAAAATTTTATACCCCCATTCAAGTGTGTTTGTGCCATGACCACTTGAAGCCAAACTGATCACACTGCTCAGAATTTAATTTCAGAAATCAACACACAGAACCATAAAGAGCAAATCATAAACAGTCCAAACATAAAAACAAGCATACACAGGCTAAATTATTCTATTTACATTACTATTCTTCCACACAGGGGGTGCTAATTATGGCATTATTTCCAATAATCCGAATGAGGTTGTTTTCACTTTAACATTCCCCATATGATGCTGTGCTACTGCTGGACACCACAAAGCGCCTGCACTGCATGAATGAATACAGTGATTTCTGTTCAGGGAGCAGTTCAGAGACTAGCCTCTAGACTTGTCACACTAGATCACAGCGCGTCAAAAGTCAATCAGTATTAGAAACAAAGTTTACCTTATCCATTAGACTAGTTTGTGACCCCCCTGTTACAGTCTGTAAGGAAGGGTTTTTCACTTGAAGCGCAGAGCTGGCTGAGGGGAATTCAGCTGTTGAAGTGGCAGAAGACAGTTCAACAGGAAATTCCTCTTTCGGTGCCTGGCTAGTGACTGTACGTGTCTTACTGAATGACTGTGACCTTTTGACTGCAGATGAGACAGCAAGAGCAAAAGGGGATGGTCTTGAACTAGAGTATGGCTTTGGAACTGCAAAAGTTCTTAGAGTTCTTAGGTTTAGTGGTGCAGTCGGACAGGAGGGAAAACTTGAAGGTTTATTGCTTTTAGCAGGAGAAGTGGAGGATTCAATATTTTTTCCATCATCAGCTTTTTCTTCATCTGCTGGCAGAGAGGAAGTACTTGTTTTATGTAAAGACAAAGAAGCTGGATTGGGTGATGATATTTTTTTCCCTGTCTCTGTGTTCTTAGCTTCATTTTGAATGAAATTGGGAGCACAAATGGTATTTCTGGCAATTGCAGATGTCACATAATGACCTGAAGCTCTTCGCTGCATCTGCAAATAAAAAGAACTAGGCTTTGTTGTAGGACTTAATGCATTTAACTTGTCCCGAGTCTCAGAAGCAGCATTTGCATTATCCAGGTTTAGCACCAGGGGGACACGCTGTTTGGAAGACTCTGTTTCTGTCCCATTGTTCTCAGTAGTAATCTCAGCTCCAGAGATCACATGTTCAGAAATGCTGTTCACTCTGTGCAGCAGATCATTTGCTGCTGCAGGTTCACCTTGTGAACCAACCTGTAAAGGAACCCCACTTTTTGGCAGATAAGGAATTTCAGCTTGCACTATGAATTCTTTAGGGTCTCCATGCTTCAAAGAGTTTTCCAAAGTAGATACCTCTTGGTCCTTATAATCAGGTGGAATTTCTGATTCCCAACTCTTCATTATTTCTAAGGATTTTGGAGGCACTATTTTGTAAGTAGTCAAACCAATTTTTGGTATGTAATCTCTTGTAATTTCATTAGCAGGCTTAGGTTTAGGTTTGGTGTCCTGTCTATAAAGAGGGTGTCCTTTTACTGGAGAGCCATCTGGAGTTTTTGGAGTTGTTTCTGGTGAAACAAAATTACTGCCATTTACTCTACTGTGACTCTGATCTTTTATGGGAATTACTTTTTCATGGGTAACTTCCTGTCTCTCAAGATTTTGTTCTGTTGAAGTATCTTCATCTTCTTGTACTCCAGGCCTCACTTGAAGGAGGTTAGTTGTGTTGTGTTGAGGGACCAGTCCTTTGAATGTGGATGACTCACAACCCTGAGGAACAATAATTTCTTCCTGTGTAGGTCTTCCCAAATTACTATCCAATGGACCTGTCTGGATTGCAACATCCTGACTTTTTACTGCATCCATGCTGGTTTGATTTGTTTTCTGATCTTGCTTTTCTGGAGTCAGTTGACAATAACTCCTATTACTTACAGAGATGTCATTTTTACATGCCTGGCAGTTTGATAGTCTGTCAACGTCAAGCTCTTTATTTTCTTTAAAATCTACTGGTTTACTTTTGGCTGTCTGAAATTCTTTCCCTTCTTCTGTTGTTGTTAGGAGTTTTGTATCACTGTGATCTTTAAGTTAAAGAGAGATTCCAAAATTAATGCAAATTCCAAAAAGATTCAGCCATACCCCCTAACAGACAATGTATTTAACTACAAGGACTGGATCCTCACCAATAGTAAAACTTTCCTTAATGCTTACTTTTAAAGGCTAAATATACACTTATCTTTAACTAATCATTCCAAATAATAGTATTCTAACTCAGGTATTCTTCCTTAATTAACAAGCTACTGGTGCCATGCACCAATTTAATAGAAAAATCTATTGTAGAATCATTTAAGAAGTGCTACTGAATTTAAGTTGATTATATATGCATCAGTGACTCAAGAGCTGAAGGACTATTCAATATTGTTAGATGCAATTTTTATTTAGTTGCACTTTTGTGGCTTATTCTTTAGTTCTAACATTACAAATGTTATTTGCCAATGACACCTTATGTATTTATACAGGGGAACAACTGAAAAACATATGGACAAAAGCAATTTTCCAACTCTATTTTTCCAACTGTTTAGCAGGTCTGATAATTTGATTTTCTACCCCTGGACTAAAAATGCGGTCTTCTCCAAAACACAAGAATATTTTGGTCAAATTTTTTTTAATACCATATTGTGAAAAATTAAATTTTTTAAGAACAATCATTTGGGGTAGTAACTAAAAAGAAAAAAAAAGTCTCTCCTTATTTCAAGCATGTTATAAAATGGCAGTTAAAATTTATATCACATAAAACCAGGACTCACACAGTATGGTGTTATGATTTATAAACAGAGATATGCTAAATATAAAAGACTATGGAAGGCTTAATATATAAATCTGAAAATCAGTGTCTCAAAAGGGTAAAATAGATCAGTCAGGTTGCTGAACCCACAGAAGAACTGGTGATTCATTAGATGCACAGGATATCATAACTTCTTTTCAAATCAGCACGTCACTTTGTTCTGTTTGTGTTTAAAAATACTTGCATTTTCATTCATAAAACTCATGCTAATTTCATAAGCAAAGAACAACTGATGGCCTCTCCTTCCCTGCTGCAGTGCAGTGCCTGTATCACAACATGTGGCAGGATAACCTGTGTGCAGCTTTCCTTCTCAGCAAAGCTCCACCTATACTGCCCTACAACACCACAATGCAGCTTTGACTACTGCTATAATGGAAAAATCACCAAAAACCAAAACTGCAGTTAATTGTCACCTCATCTCAAAGATGATACACCAGAGCTAGAGAAAGTATAAAGAAAATAATCTGATGACAGCAATTCAAGAGTTGACTGTATTGTAATGTTTTTCAAAGGGATAGAAAAGTTCTCTTCAACCTTGCTTTGAAGTATTAAAAATGAGTGGGAACTACTCACCATCAGTTTTATTTTGATCCAAAATTCTAAGCTTCCTGGTTTTTTCAAATGCAGCTTGTTCACTGCTTATCTTAGTCTGTAGTCCTCTGCAAAGCACAACAGTACATTAAATATGCTGGTATCATTCATTTCAGTAAACACAAGAAACGATGCAAGAGAACTGGCAATATTCTCCAAACACAGATGGACAAAACAGAATCACTCTGCCAAACACTGGAGTACTCAACAGAAGAGATTATTTTATTTTTTTCAAAACGAGAGGAAACGCTGCTATGATATTTTACCAAAATGACATGCAGCTTCACTCAAGCAGATGATGAGTTTTCCTTTCTCTTCTCCCCCTTTTTGTTTACTCACGCAGTTTGAACAAGCCTCCTTCCAGTAGCAACTCAAATTTCAGTGAAGCCACAATGGTTTACAATTCCTGTAAGAGTGTTTGTGTGAAGTGTTCTGACAGCCCCACCATTTATAACATGTCCTTGGTTCTGTCCCCGACATGATATACAGGAAGCTGCGCGAGACGCCGACTGCCTACGAGCATATGAACTGTGCAGTACAGGCTTTTCAAAACAGTAATGAAAAATTTCTATCCCTTTCAAGAAATACCTTGAGAACAACAAAGAAACACACAGCAAACACGTTACTTGTGTAGTAAACATTTTGCAAATGCATACAATTTCTGTCCTCGGATCACAGGGGACAAGAGAACTGAACAAATGCTGAATAAAGCCCTCATCTTTTTTGGGGGGGGAAATATTAAGTCTTTGGCTTAAAAAGGTAAATAAAAGAGGGAAAAATTCTTAAAATTTCTCTTTAAAAAAATACTATAACTTTAAAATATCTTAAACAGAGACTCAAGTTTGATTTTCTGTAGTTACAAATACTGGCATTATGCAGATTCCAATTAATTTGCCACATCAAGTGTATTACTTTTCAGGAACCAGTGCCTTGAGTTAAACCATCTAATTTGAATAATTTAAAATTATAAATTTCTCAATAACTATCCACCCTCATGTTGCTTGTACAGTCCAAAATATACTGTAAGTGTCCAATATAGCACTAAACAGGAGCATTCACTCTCAAAATTATTATTGGAAGACACTTAAAGCTCATTCCTGCACTCTGTACTCTTGCTTATCTCCATTCCCTTGAACTGAGGGACTACAAGTTCAACAGGCTGAACTGTTAAAAAGAAAAATAAAGGCCACATAACACAGAGTATCATTATAGAAATCAGGGGTTTTAACTAGAATATTGCACACAACCCTGGCTCGATTAAAAGCAACTTCTTCAAAGTAACTAGATATTTCATAAAAGATCTGAATTATCAAAAGGTTTTCAGAAAAATAAAAGAGAAATCCTAGTCCTTGTTCTGGAATCTCTGGGATATGTCAGGAAAGAAAAGGTTGCCAAACTCTAAAGTTAGTGTACGGTGCGTACTATATGCAGGATTATAAGGTCATGAAAGGCTATTACAAGTTAGTGTAGGGTAAAAAAGAAACATTCCCTGGACAATTGGTCAAACTGGCCCAGTAGTGCAGATCTGATAATTTCTAAGTTCAAGACAACTTAAAAATAACATTTGGCTGATCATCCTCCTTCTGAACCCCCACAGAGTAGACCCACAGAAGCAACTGGTGAAATATTTGTCAGGACAGAGCACCAAAGATTTTTGTAAAGCTCCATTTGGCCTTGGATTGACAAAAAAAGACCCTTGAAATACTAGTCAAAGCTCTCCATACTACCTTGAAAGTTCTTGGCTACTGGGGCAGTCACACATTTTGGCTGCAGTGCAATAATTGAAATAGTTCTTTCAATTTAATTTGGGAACAGTAGCCAGTTTAGTTGCCCCAGGGAACAGAGAAACAGTGAATTACATTAACACAATGGGACTTCTGGACAATCAACATTTATTTCAAGCAGGCACTAACTCATGTTGGAAACCTGCTGAGTCAGGTAGTTTAACAAACATGCTGAAGGGCAAAGGTACAGCATCACCAGAAGGGGAAAAGAGTGGTTAAGGAAACTAATGTGTTTATTCTTTTAAAAGGCAGAATTAACTTGTTTTCCTGAGGGCAAATGGATCGAGACAGGTCAAGACAACAGACTAACATATAAGGAAAAGACAAAAGAAAAATTAAACCAAAAAAATACGCAATAGACAGCTGTGCCCAGAAGAACAGAAATGGCCAATGTACCTGTTTTCCCCAACTGTAAGAATGAATTTCTAAATTTTCATTTAACTGATCAATCCAAATTTTTTTGCAGCATGCTGCTCTAGTAAATATACTGGGTATTTCAGAGCTGGGTTCAGATTTTCTGGGGTCCAGCTGTTTGAGTAGTAAGGAAAGGGAGGCTTAACAGAATAGCCTGCAGAACACTTCATTTTTACTGAAAAGCTTCATGAATTACCGTGCACAGAAGAGTGTTACAATGAAAACTAAGTATATTAAGCTTATTCCTCTTACAATTCTCTATTCTGTCATCCATACAGAAACAGCACTCTACGTTTTATTTGCCTCCCCCATTCCTTCCCTAATGCTCCTTTCTTTGTCACAAAACGTACTTACTTGCCATCTGTGCTCATATTTTCTTGTTTTTCTTCCTTGAAGCTTTGTGAGTTGTCTACAGAAATACTGCCAAGAACTGGAGCTGATGAAGCAGGATCATTTTTTTCAGTTTGAAGTGGTAACTCAGAGGAGCTGGATGCTACAGTAACCTCTCCTATCCCAAGAGAGGTATTTGTACTTTCACTATCCTCTCTCTGTTGCACACTCATCTCTTCCCTTTCATCGATTTCTTCCAGGTTGTATTCTAAGCTCCTTGCACCTACACTCACAAAAAGAAAGAAAATTAAAAGACCAAACAAACAAAAAAACCAAACCAAACCAAACAAACCCAACCAACCAAACCAAACCAAAAACCCCAAAAACCAAAACACCCCCCCCCCCAAAACAAAACAAAAAAAAGAAAAAAAAATCCAAAACAATCCACAGGTCACAATGCAGGGTATAGGTAAAAAGGGACTGGTGAAATCAGCTGTCTCTTTCTACATATGAAAATATGCTCATTATCATGCTATTGTCCACCTGTTTCTGCATCTGTAACTGTATAACATTTTCCTTGTTTAACTCAAGTACTGGATTAAAATAGATCAAAATACATGTTTATCAATATCAAAATCCTACATTCCATGAAAGCAAACAATTTATTTTAGCCATATTTCTTAATATTTCCCTCACATCTCCATTGAGGGTTAAAATACGGTTCCTTTATATCGGAGTAGGTATGTTAGAGAAATAAAGAGCAAACCAAATGTTGGTTTTGTCCATGCTTTGAACAAGTTCAATCACCATTATCAAAAAATTTCCCATAATCATCCTCGGTGTGTTAAAACAGAGTTAGAAGTGTCACGTAGTGCCCTGTGTTACAGTAGAAATGCACAAAAATAAACTACACAGGAAAGTGTTAATCCTTAAAAATAACAGTTTTGAGCTAGAGCAGTTAAACTAGGTTGTCCTGGTTTGAGCTAGAACTGAACTAGTTCTATTCAGTATTTTACTGCTCAGCACAGTCTCTCCTAAGTAACTGCACTTTCTGAAGTTAATGGTGTATTTTTGCACAGTGTCTGCTTCTAGCAGTGATAATGCTCAGTGTTTATAGTTACTACCAAGTGTTGATGCACAGAAAGGCTCTGGCTTATACTTGCTCCTGGACAGTGACCAGGCTGCACCTGCTGGGAGGAGCAGACAGGACAGGTGACCCTAAACTGACCAACAAGGGATTCCATCCCATAGACATCATATTCAGAATTAGGCTGAAGGATCACAAGGGTCAAGCTCTCTTCTTCAGGGTCTAGTCTCTGAGGATGACACTGTCCATTCTACCTTCACTTCTAATCCATGTGTTCCAGAATCCAGTTTCAGAATTCAGCTCCTGAATCCAGTTCCCATCTGCCACTAAGTCCAGTCTGGACTTCCCCAGTGTCTGCTCCACAGCATCAGGGATGATGGGGATGTAACTGCTATCGGGGGGGGTGGATTCAATATCTGTTCAGTATATATTTAATTTTCTTGTTATTGTTTCATTAAAGCTTTTTTAGTTTTCCAATCCATAAGTCTCTCTCACTTATTCCCTTTCTCTTCCTCTTATGGGAAGGGAGAGGGGTTAACAGACAGCATCTGTCATTCATGAAGTGGGCAGCCCAGCCCAAACCATTGACAAAGGTTTAATTAATGGCTTAGGACACACAAGTCAGTGTACCTGAAGTTAGACTAATAAATCCACCTATTATGATTTCCAGAGGGATTAACCATCTTTAAGCTTTCCTTCCCTGCCAGCAATCTTCCTACAACAAGATAATGATTCACATTTCTGAAATACTAGTAAGTAGACCATACAATTTACCTCTTGGCTTTGCAACTTGCATTCTGTAACACAAAGATAGTAATTCCATCTCTATAGTGCAATATTGCACCATGGAAAGGTACTGGCAACAACAGAGTTGCACATCCAGTGCACTCTGTGTGACCTACCAGGGTATTCCTGTCAGCTTTGTATGCACGTTAGGTACAGGCTTTGAACTTGGGCAATTAGGTTTCAGACTTTCCTAAGTCTTATCAGTGTTGCCAAGTGTAAACCATCACTAAAAATGAAAACACAATGCTGGCTTAAAGCAAGCAATATTAGATTGTAACAGATCTCAGGGGATGAAAAATCTTGACATTTTTTTGGACAGTGGTATCATACAATGCTTCCAGTGCAACTAGAGAAGTACACTGTTATAGAAACATAACAGAGGATGATATATACTGGAGAAACTTTGATTTTTCCAATAGGCTCATTAGTTAGGAGTTTGGTAATGCCAAAGTTACTCATTCACAGTTACAGAGTAACTACAAATGCCAAACATTTTACAGTTTAGTTCTAGGTTTTTGTATTGCACTTTTGTAATAATGCTTCGTAGTTACACATTAAACAATGTGATCAACGTGTTGTGCTGAATGTACAAGTGATTTAGAGCCCCAGGGAAAGAGGGGCAAGACTGCAAAGTGGTGCACGTGAGCTCCTTCCATGTGATTTAAGCACAGGTACATACAAATATACCACACTGCTATTAGAGGGACTCCTTAAATTACTGTAAGGGCTTTCTCTTACTTCCCCACACCACCAAACCCTTTCATGTCCATCTAGGGAAAAGTCGTGCCTACTTTGGGTGATTATTTTAGTGACAGCAGAATGATTTTATACGTGCAAAAATAAGTATAAATGTCACAAGGCACAAAGTGTAACAGAATATGGGCAAACATCAAACCTGATGAGATTATTCCATAGCCCATCACCAGCAATTAGTAACACTGTCTCCTTCACCAATTAGAACTATTAAGCTATGGGCTGGAGCCACCAGCAGCCACAGGAACAACAACTAAGATCTTCAGTCTAAATACTCTGCAGAAACCTGAATTAGACAACAAAGCACAACCAGAACTTCTCACAAAACAAGTGGCAGCATTCTGGAGTTGCAATGGCTCTGTGCCCAAGCACTGCTCTCATGTCTTTTGCTTTGCCTCTAGAAAGAATTATAACAAAGGCTGAGTTGTACCTATACTGGTGAGATGGAAACTTAGCTTGGTGTCGGTAAGAGACATTCCTGCTATGTGGAAGTCAGTCCTTTGCTGTGCTAGGAACACTTCCAAGTTTTGGAGTGGACTAACCTAACCTACAAATGCGTAATACTAAACAAAATCAACCATCATACTTTTTTTCAAAATGCTTTGCTTTCTCAGCCTTGCTTGAAGTTAATTTCAACAAGTGGTTTTTAATCTGTTACTAGACCTCATTCCAGACCTCCACCACTGCTGCAGCAGTCTGAATGCATCTGATACGTAAACAACAGTGAACAGCCATTCATCACTTAGATCATGCAGTTAACTCCCCAAAGGGACAGTTCACATTTTATGACTGGTTTCCGAACCCTCTATTTAGAGTTTTTACATGCAGCAGGTCTCTAAGAAGTATTTATGACAATACTGGTTAAATACTGTTCCCTTATTGCTTATATACTCTGTATGTAAGTCCATATATAATTTAAATTGCATTTTTGTCTATTCTGTATGAACATTACTCATAGACTTTTAATTAGCCCTAAAACAATGTTGATGAAACCTACAGGATGACATTGTTAAGATGACTGGCTTACCAACTCTAAGTCTCCTTTGTGTCGGTAAGAATACTCTGCACAGCAGAGGATACACCAACACTACTCTGAGAGCCATACTGCTTGGAAGCACCAAAGCCAGAAAGCCTGACTACATCATACAAATCTCCCAGTGTGCTTTTGACTCTGTAGTCCTTAACAAGGTTCTTAAGAGATACTGTAGCCAAGAAGATTATATCAAGGGATTTGTTTGACAGGAAATTATTTTAAAATCTGTAATTTTATTTATTTTTTTTTAAACACCATTTCACACTCTTCCCTAGAAAAACAGACTGAGCATTAATTACACTTTGGAAATGGGAACAAAAATAATAATTGAGAAGAAGAAAAATGTTTCTAATCCCAAATGTTCAAATTAATACTCTGCTAATGTTTATTCTAGTAGATGTACATATGGCTTCAAACTACTTTTGTCAAGGTACAGGCTGTTTTCACACCACGGCAAAACTTACTTCACAACAGAAATGCTGCCTGTTTCAAATCATATAGCACAGTTCCACTTAATACATATGTGTCTATTATCTATGCATTACTTAGACACCAAAGTGAACATTGGTAATGGTTCATTATAAGGCAGAAAGCAACGCTGTATTTGCAACTTAACTAATTTTGCTTATTTGCTAAAGTAGCACTGCAGAACAGAACTACTTTGGGAATGCCAGTCACAGCTGAGCAAAAACTCACGATGCTTCCAGAAGCCTGACAATCAAAGCAGTATTAATTCAGATGGAAGGAACTACTGAGTTTATGTAAAGTTAAATTTGTGTCCAGCTTAGCAATTAGAGATAGCTTGAACTAGTTTATCCATTTAAGACAATACCCAAAAGTGCATAATTTTCAGACTGGAAATGGGACAAGTGTACTGCAGTTGATTTTGTTGCGAGTATTGGTTCTCACAGCAAGATGGGCCTTGCTGAACAGACCCTTTATACATCACCCTCAGGACAATTTCAGAGATGCCACCAGAGAGCAGCAGTATCCCATGAAAAAAAAAGAAAAAAAAAAAAGCAATGGCACTGTGCTATGTGACTTGTCTCTACATTTAAAACAAACATTGCATGAAGTCTTCAGCCAAGGACACTGCATGAAGAGATCAGCAGCTGGAGAATGAAGACTGTCACTTAATGCAGAGGTCAATCCCAGGGCTCAACACAGAGATGTTCTAAACTCAGTGAAGATGACTACATTTTTCTATTTCTTTCCAAAACAGCTTACATTAAAATATTCCATTACAAAACTCATATGATTCAAGCAGATGTTTCTAGATCTATGGAAAAGCAAAGAAACCATTTCTATGAAGTTCAGGGCTGTTTATCTATGCAGTGTTCAGACATTACAGAAATTCTGGCACAGATCTACAATCTTAAAAAAAAAAGAGCTCATTAAAAAAAAAAAAACAAACCCTTCATTTTAAATCATGGTATGATAACTTTGCTCATTGTTTCAGACCAATCACATGCAGATAAACACAGTTTTCAACACAGAAAATTAAGTACTAATAAACACCATTAAGAGCCACTCACTTAGAAGTGACTACCTTCCTTCATCTGCTACAACAACTAGGAAAAGGAAAGGTTACAGCTTCATTATATCTTCAACTTCAGACTGCACAGTATAGGTTCATACTACCCATTTATTAAGTTACATATTATTTCTATTAAAAGTCTTTTCTGACAATTTACAGAAATTGCCCTAAATACAAAGCATGCCCAAATATACTCATTACTGATCTCTTCCCTCCCCCCACCCCCATGACCTAGGATGGCAGGGGACTTTTTCAACTCCTGTTATACTACATTTGTGTTTCATCACTCCAATCAATTTGATTGGCATCCCAAATAAAATAGCTGGAAAACTACTTAAGTGTTCCTGTCAACTAGCACAGAAACTGAGTGTTTGGCCTCATAGAATGCCAGTAGCACTCCACATGCTTAGTGTTTATATATTTCATTCTTAGTGAAATACACTGAAGAGTGATTTTTCCAGACTGCACTGGCACTGATTATTCTAAAAGCTTGTGCAAATTTTAGAAGACTTCTAGATGCTCTATCTTGTATCTGAACCCTACAGTCTGATGCTTACAAACAAGAGTACATAACAGCACAAACTGAATAAATTTTAAGTGTCTTACGTTCAGCAGCCAAAGAATTGTCTTTTCAAAAGCCATATTTTTATATATCACATTAGCCCAATAGATGATTTAATTTAATGTGTGACTATTTATTCATACAGCTTATATTTACAACTTATGTTTTCAAAGGCTGTTCAGATGCAAACCAAAAGGCAGGGACAGATTTGCTTCTGCCCCTGGGTTATGCAGGTCTAGGGCAGCATAAGGTGGGGTTCTGAAAACAAGACTGGGCTTTAGCATTTGAAAGGCTTGTTATAAGGTTACAAAAAAATTAAAATCACAGAAATTCTGACTTGTTCTTGTCTACAGCTTGTGGAGGAGGAAGAAAAACAGGTATAATGTGTAGTTTATTAAATGTAAAACACAGAGACCAAGATGAAGTATATGGTTATGTTTCCATAGACAGTAAAGGTAAAAACATCTTTTAGAAAGTCTTATTTGTACCTTAAGGGAAAAGATAATTGATCTGAAGTGTTAAATTTAGCTGTATGTTTAGCTGTATGCTTATGACACATTTATAGTACAGCAATTTATTACAATGAATTATCATAGCTTGCTATGAAGTAGATTTTTTTTAATGCATTTGGAAAAAGAACCAACCTGTTTCAGACTGCATTTCAGTGGATCTTTCTTCCATTTGAGTAGGTGTTGATTCTGTTGATTCTGTTACTGCAAAAAGGCAAATAACAAGTTTTTTTTATTGCCTCTCAATTTTTGTGCCAACAAAAGTTCTAGATAAAATGTTAATTTGTAATCTTACAGACTGGTAAATTCTTTAAAAAATACACCTTTTAAGCAACTTGTGCTCATTGTCACACTTCCCAGATATTTTAATCTCAGCTCGTAGGTGTTTTTGAACCAGAAAATTGAATTTTTTGATCAAACAGAATTACAAATGAACAGCACAAAACTTTCTCTAAAATTCTTCAACTCATTCCATTTCCTGTTAAACCCTCCCTGATCCAGAGAAGCTAATCTTTTCTCCCCACCCCAAGCTGTCCATCTGATTAACACAAACACAATTGCTATAGTTAACCTAACTAAAATTAATTTGGTGCTTTCTGCCTTTTTTTTTTTTTTTTTTTAATCTGTGTGCCCTAAAAGCTGACTACTAGCTCACGCTTGTGGGACAATAACAGAAGACTGGTGAGGAGGATTGTAAATACACTCAAGTGACTTGCAGCTAGGGTATAGAAAAACACATACTAGTCATTGTTTAGTCTTATGTATTAGGCAAGTAGAACATCTGTGTTTAGATAACATATGTCTGTGATAGTTTTAGAGGCACCCTATCAAACATGCTTGTCCTGCTGTGGAAAAGATCAAAGCACAGTGATAACTACTCCTGTGCGAAACCCTGATATGCAAGCGAAACCAGCAGGCTCGGTGATCCTCCAGCATGGACAGAGCTCCACAACCCTGTGCCTCACTGCTTATGTGCCTCTGCCCAGGTGCTGCTTCAGGGATGCCCCAGTTGGTGAGATAACACAAATAAATTTACCCTGCATTTCATCTGTGGTTTTCTGGTTGCCCCTGTATCCTGCCTGTGCTGGCTTACACACACTACATGATCCAAACTCAAAGTAGTATTGCCACTCCTTACAGCCTGAAGATGTCCGGCACTCCTATTTTCACTCAAGGTTATCATCTCAGAAGATGGTATTTAATGTTTAACAAAGTTTCCATACTTTCTGTTTCCTCCCAATTAAAAAGCACAAATAGATTACCAGTCTCATTACTGCTTTCGCTTTGATCTTCTGGTGCTCTAGAGGGTGGCGAGGGGGCTTTGCGCTTCATCCTCCGTAGAGAAGAGTTCATGGAAGCGGTGTCACTGAGCGGCAGAGAACCCTTCCGTGCTAATCCTGGAGCGGCCTAGGAGGGGACATGGGGGAGGGAGAAGGTTAGCAGCCGTCAAAGAAAAACAGCAACGTAGCTCTAGTAATTACTCCTCAAAAGTATTTTTATAATAGATATTTGGGAAAGAGAATATTTACCTATTGCCAAATGTATTATGATCTCTCATGTTAATTCCTCTGAGAAGTTTTCAAAAAAAAAAAAAAACCCAAAAAATAAACCAGAAGATTTTCTAAAGTATTTGAATATATTCACAGAGGTACAAGAAACAGCAGGAAAAAAAATCCAAAACAAACGGAAAAACAAACAAAACAAAAAACAACCAACCAACCCCTCCCAAAACAAACAAACAGTTGCTACATAGAGTATAAAAGAAAATTTAAATTCTTTTATGCTCAAAGGCTATTTATTCTACAGCCCCCCAAAAGCTACTTCTAAAAGTAGCTAAAATTCATTTTGAAAAGAAGCTTCAACTACAGCCCACTGGAATGATGAAGTTTCCTTCTCCATTCTTTCAGCACCATTCCTAAAAGGACTTTATATAGGCCTGTTAGAATTTATTTTCTTTCCTACATGAAATACTTCTATAGAAATTTTTTGAATGCCATTTTTCAAAGCTTAACTTGGAAAGTACAACTGACTTATACTCACTCAAGTTAAATTCTAGTAAGTTGTAAAAGCAGTAATTATAATACCTACTGCTGTTAAAGTGTAATAATGTAATAAAGTGTAATTATTGCAGCAAAAGAAAAGAAAAAAAATCTTAATTTGCAAATAATCACACCCATTAAATAGTGGACAAATGGCACCTGCTGAAGACTTCATAGTTTTATTATAGAGCAGTCCAACTCCATTTTAAATTGTTTAAAAACTACATTCTGTGTCTCTAGAAGACAATGGTCGTAAATTTGCCTGCCAGTTTAACCGATGTTGAAGAAACCTTGTATTTCCACATCTATTTGAATGACAACATTCAGGATCTCAGCAGTAAAGGTGTGTATGTGCAGCACTAGACACAGCTGCCTGTTTCTTTAGTAATTCTGATCCTTATCGCTTGTCTACTCAACAATAAAATAAAATACATCAGTGAAATTCATTTCTGGCTAGATGGATCCGCACAACAACTGGATGTGAGGTCATCTACAGAGAACTTTTCTGTGCTTTAATTAACCAGCCCACCTCACAAAGCAGAATATTGAGGAACAGAGATGGCATAAATACACCAATACATTTTTGTTTCACTGATGATCCTTTTGAAAACATCACTTGACAACAGAATTGTTGACTGTGTCAATATTCATGGAATAAGATGCTTAGAATTCACAAAGCTACCACTGAACAAATACACAAGGGGGATATTAAAGACCAAAAGCCAGAGTATGTGGTTGTACACAATAAAAACTGTAAAGAAAATTACTCAAAAGAGAAAAGGTACTGGCACTAGATGCCTGTGAAGCAGTGTTTAGCAGCTCCTGTTAGATCTCAATAGAATACCTGAATGAATGAACTGGGATGGTGAAAACCATCCTCTGAGCTACCCTGGGCATACTCAGTCATCTGTTTTGTCCTACTTTAGTGTCAGGTATGACAGATCCTTTAGGTTCTTAACTGCACTGTAAGAAGCAACACTGTCCAAAATGTTCATACAATTCTACTCATCACTTTAATACCAAAGCAAGCAACAAAAATCTTTTACAGCAAAGTAGGACAAAAATAGGTTTTAAGAAGAAAAAAACAAAGCACAAGGCAAAATATTCTTTAAAGAACAGCAGAGGATACAGACCTAGCACAGCACTCCGCTCCTAATTAAAAATATCTGTATGCTTGAATAGTTTTTAAACAAGTCAGTTTTTAGATTAAAACATCACACAACAGAAATTGCTTTACACTTTTATAGTTTCTTATGCACCGTTCCAAATAGTTCTACCAAAATAAATAAATAAAATTAAATAGTATTCAGGATCCAAATTTATGCAGGCAGGTATGTCAAATATAGTATTATTTCCCAAAAGAGGGACTTCTTCATTGTTAAATAATTTTCCTCCTTGATGTTGGGCAGTTCTATTTTCCTCCTCTCTGGTAGCTGCTCTTGAGGCTGCAGCCCCTCCATTCTGCACAAAGACACTGTTTCTCTGTTTAAAGGTCTGCACCCTCATCTGCTTTGCACAGGCTCCCTCAGCTGACTCGTCTGGCAGAGTTCTGCGCATACTCGCTCAGATAAACAGATGTCACCAGAGTTCTCTCCTGCACAAAAAGTGTATGTGTGTAGGGGGGAAATAATGTTCTCAGCATAAGAGCACAAATGCTACTAGAAGATTTTTATAAGCCTTTCTACTGCCCTTTGCATCCAAAGAAACAAATGATTTTGAAAGAGAGATTTTGAGAAAGTACTAAATGTTCCAGTAAAGGTTCAAGTGTTGAACAGATTTTCTCAGGAATTATTCAACATATGAATATTAAGAGCTTTCAAATCCTAACAAAGGCTGTAATGTGAAAACAGTACTTTAAACAGATGGAAAAAAAAATAAAATAATGTCATTAAGACTTATCTGACAAAGTTTAGGAATATATGTCTAGGTGTTCTTGTGTCATCCCACTTGCCAATCGTAACCAGGGCTTTATCAGTTACACTTAAATGAAAATCCATGTTAGAATCACTGAAGTGCAGAAACACCAGTGAACTCTGTCAACTTCCATAACACTTGCAGGAGTTGACTTTTAACGCTGTGCACCCTCTCCACCCCAGAACAAACAAGGGTGGATATGAAGCTTTTTAGTCTCAAATGTGTACAGACAAATTTGGCATCAAATCCTGCACCATGCCAAGCAGACACCTGTAGGGGCCAATGCTTCCCAAGTTCCAGCCTCTGTAAGCAGTGGCAGACATAGTGCCTAGCCCTTCTTAGCATTTCAAAAAGCAAAGGAAAGGTAAGTAAGCCACAATAAATTTGCAGTTGGAATGAAAGAAGGGGGAAAAAAAAAAAGAAAGAAAATAAAGCATTTGGGAAAGAATGCAGTGGTAGTACAGCATTTCAGTGTGCTGGAAAATATACCTCATGCCAAGGGCCACTACATACAGATTTTTGTACCATCAGTATCTACCTCTTGCTCCACAGATAACTTGCCTTAACAGAAGATGCACAGGCCACTGGCATATCAAAGCACATTGCTAGCTGTATTGCTTGTACTTTTTTCTTCCCCTTGCATGTGTATGCAGGCAAATATATGTCCAAGGAGTAACAGGAAAACAAACAAAAAACTGTATTTACTCTTACCATGATTAATGCACTCAATTTCTATTACATGACTTAAGCTTCCCAAAATACTTAAACTTAGCCAAAGCACTACAGAGGAAATAATACACCTCTGACCTATGGGAAAGAAAGGACATACAGAATATATTTGGAGAAACTTGGCTAGTATTCTGTCCAAATACTCCATATTACTATTCTCTCCTATGATTTATTTACACACTTGCCTGTACAGAAGTAAATCCAGTAAGCGGACAAGGTTACACATCTGGTATAGTGACAAGTGGATGCATGCAAAGTTCATCACCAGTTCTGAATCATGTCAAATGATCTTCATACAAACTTCATTGAGAGCAAACAAGTAGTCCTGCATGTCGTTTTCTCCCAGGTGACCCTGGCTCTATTCAACACCTCCCTGATGTTCATAGCACTCACAACATACACGTTGTTGCCCAATTTCTTGTTGGAAGATGGGCAGACCATCAAATCTCAAGAAACTGAGGCTATGATGTAATTTCTTAAGCATGGAATTCATCCCTCCCAGAAATCTTAACTATGCTGTTCTGTGACAGTGGCTAATAAATACTTCTCAGATATATTTATGGTATAGTTGCTCCCTACCCTTCCCCCATTCTCCTATCTCCTTCCCTTTCTTTTCTATGGGGTAGAATGGAGATTTAAATTTCTTTAGGCGTTAAGGTTGTGCAAATGAAAGCAAGCAGTATTTCTAGAGTTTAAAAGTTTTATCCATCAATTAAACTGTAAATGTTTTGACTAAAAAAATCTCCATTTAATTCTTCCTACCCAAGCATAGTTTATTGTATGCTCCTTTACAGTAACTGAAAACAGTGTGAGACCAACATTCATGGGGTAAAATGAACATATCACAGTCTAATTCTTATAAATAAAGCATTATGAAGGAAATCAGCACTGGCATTTCAGACACAATCAAGTGCTTTTCTTTTAAAAGAAATTTTCTTTTGAAAAAATGTTATTAGTAGAAAATTGCATCCGCTTTTATGAAAGCTGTGGAGATACACATACTGCATTATACAAAAGCACTTTGCAAAAACCCTTGAGAGTCCTCTCTACTTGCAAGTGTATTTAAAATCGCTAGCTCTAAACATACTTCTGGCAGGAGCCATCTTGCCCAAAATTAGAACTGATAAATAAGTAAGGAATTTCCATATTAGAGACTAACATGCTCATTTCCAATCTGATTTGACATAGAAATTTGATGGACAAATATTATTTAAGCTTACCAGTCAACTTCTCAGTCTCATGTAGAATTAGTAACTCATGATGCATAATAATTTGTAAAAGCTACCCTTGCACCCATTGTACTACTTTCTCCCCTAAAAATAGGAACGTGTATTCCAAAACTAATTCTATAATCACTCTGAAATCGAGGCAGAAAAAGTTTCAGCCCTCATATCAAAATGTAATTGCTGATATAAAGACAAAGCAGTTTCTTTTTTAAGGGAAAAGAAGTGAAGAAGCTGTAGGAGGTAAACATTAAAACCCTTTTTCATCCTGTGAGAAACTGGACTACAATACACTGTGAATTTGAGGAAAAAAAAAACGTGAGAACTCTGTTCCCTTAAAGTTGGCTCATTTCACTGTTGTCTGATGTTACTATGTTGGCATGTTTCTATCAAAACCAGACAAACAGTTTATGCAGGCAAAATTGACATTTCACTTGGTCTTCCTTGTGGATGTCACAAAAGAGATTTGTCCATACTAAGGCACATGCAGAAGGTCATCTTGGTCCATAGAAGAAATAAAGTATGTATCCAGTCTACCAAATAAACTGAAGGGCAGGCTTTAGAACTTAGGCATTCTTAAAAGTATTATCATATGCAAGGAAATGCTTCTTTAAGTGAAAAAAGCAGATAAAAAGTAACACTTAAGAAAAAGCAAAAAAGTAAATCTTAAGTTTTGTAAATTAACAATGCGACACTACAATAACAGTGAAATTCCCACAGGTACTAAATACTCACCACTCAGCCTAGTGAGCAGCCAAAAAAAGACTTTAAATCCTACCAGCAGGAAACACATTTTCAACAGAGGAGAATAGGAGAGACAAAATTCTTACATTGTTTACAGTGAAAACATCATGGGCCAGTGTGACCATTGTACTTGCATCATTACTGACTTTGATTCAACAAGTAGAAATTAAGTCACTTTGAGTTCGGGAAACATTAATGAACATGATACAGATGAAAAAATGCTGTGTAACCATCAAAACTGAATTTATTCTACAGTGCTTATACATTTCATTTCAAATTCCACATTTAGAATGTAAATTCTTGGAATAAAGACCAATTCTTACTATGTACTTCATAGTACCCAATTTCACGTATAAAGTTGCAAGTCCTGTAAATTACATTTGTATTTACATAACATTATCTTACGTTGTCTCTTGGCTAACAACTTATGTTTTTAAGGGAACTGTCCTTTATTTTACAGTTAAGTGAAACCATAAGTCTCAGTAGATAGAGACATCATTCTGTTTATTTTAGAGACTTCAGTGGAAGCACTGAGAAACAAGAGTCTGAATCTTCCCCTTGCCAGCGTTACTCGAGCAGTGCTTGATCTTGCAGTAAAACCAAGTATATGTTGGTTTCTCTTAATGGTGAGCCCCTAGTATATTTTTTCTGTGTGTCCAGTATGTATCTCTGCATTTGTTTTTGGGAATAGTTCTATCCCCTTTCCATCCCTCACATGCTTATTTTTACACTTTTGGTCTTTCAGCAGCATGTTTAAATGAGACTGTTTTTATGCCTACTCCTTTTCCCACTTAGGGGAATGGACCATGGATTGGGTTAGAAGGGACCTTGAGGATCATCTAGTTTGAATCCCCTTGCCGTGGGCAGGGACACCTTCCACTAGACCAGGTTGCTCAAAGCCCCATCCAAGCTGACCTTGAACAGTTCCTGGAAAGGGGCATCCACAACCTCCCTGAGTAACCTGTTCCAGCGTCTCGCCACCCTTGATGGCAAAGAGCTTCCTCCTTTTAAGTAATCTAAATTTACCTTCTTTCAGTTACCCCTCGTCCTATCACTAGACTCCCTGATAAAGAGTCCCTCCCCAGCTCTCCCACAGGCCCTCTTTAAGAGCCATAAGGCCACTATAAAGTCTCCTCAAAGCCTTCTCTTCTCCAGGCTGAACAACCCCACCTCTCTCAGCTCATTCTCACAGGGTACGTGCTTCAGCCTCCTGATCAACTTCGTGGCCCTGCTCTGGACCTACTCTAACAAGTCCTTTCTTATGCTGGGGGCTCCCAAAGCTGAACATAGTACTCCAGGTGGGGTCTCAGAGGAGTGGAGTAAAGGGAGAAAAAGTCACCTCCCTTGACCTGCTGGCCACACTTCTCTTGATACTATGCAGTCCAAATTCATCCAATAGATGATATTTATTGGAAAGTAGATACTAAAAGACAAAATATTTTACATTCATTAATAAAATTCAAAGCACAGAGCAAATATTTGCCCACATTTGAGTGGGCACAGCTCTGTATTATCTGATAAATCACTGTGCAATCAAATCAGAATGAAACAGAAGTTTTCTTAAAACATGCATGCCAAAGGCTTCTAAGTTCTATGGGAGCTGCACAAAGTAGTACAAAATAGAATACACACAAAAATATAACTTAATCTGGACTTCTGTCCTTTCATTGTGAGTTATTCAACTTCTGTCAAATCACTTTGGATGAGTAAGAAACGTCAGTACAAAATAATAAATCTAAGCAATTTCGTTGAGTGACAGATCCTAGCCCAGCAGTCATACATTACTATTAGACATAATGGGATATTAATAATTTGAAGCATGTTGACATTAATAAATTATTTTCAAAAAAATCTGATTTCAATTAAAAGACAAACATGAAGAGGTAAAAAGAAGATTGTGATTCCCCCTCAGGTTCCTTTTATTAAAATACTGAAAGAAACCTTTGTCTTCTTCAAATGACAAAGCTTTTCAGTAGGATGCAATACACAAATTCAGAACTCCTGTTAAACAGTGCTCTCTTGTGGTCCTGTGCATCAATGAAAGAGTAAATCATTGCATAAAGGAAATCACAGTTTGAGTTTGTTTCCAAGTGCAACATAAAATTAATCCTTCAAACTCATATTTCATTTAGTTCTGCACTGTATTTTGCTGTCATGCCAATAATGTAATTTATTAAAGACAATCTTTAGATACCGCATGCAATGCAAAGTATAAAATTTTAATAAAATTATAATGATAATTTAATCTTTAATTGGAATTCACTATGTGCAATATCAGAATAATACTTAATGCATCAATTGTCCCAAATTCTGTTGGCAGAATTTCTGCACTGCATGAGATTTATAGGTTACTTAAATACATAGCACACTTCTCATAAGTTCAATTTAATATTTCCCTATTTGATTAAAATAGAAACCTTACTTTAATATAAACTATTAATCCAAAAGACCAAAAAGGTGCTCACAATACCTTTTCAAAATGCAGCAGCTACTTTGGATACAGTCTATGAAGTTTGAAAGGAGCACATCTTTCAATTTCTGTAGTTATTTTCAAAATAATTTTTTTTAAAATGAGTACTGCAGTTTTATTTCCAATTTATTTCAAGCCTCAGCAGTATTAATGGAGTTACCAGGATTATTATGTCTGAACTTCTTAGAAATGAAGCAAACATAACTAACCTTTTCATTCCTATCAAGGCTGTTGGATTTCACTATACCAAGTGCTGGTTTGACTTGGGCTTGTGCAAGTTCCTGGGGAGCACTCTGAGAGTTTGGCATAGGTGGTAAAGGAGCTCTCCGTTTCTTTGGCATTTCACATGGCAGAGTGTTTGAATCATACTGCTTGCTAACAGTGTTAGATCTTGTGATAAATGTTGGCCTTGGCTTGCTCATCAGTGGAGTTGCTGGGGCACTGGCAGCCTTGAGGTGTGATGGGAAGAAAAGAAAAAATGCAAGTTACTTATACTTTCTGGACAACAATTAACAGTATTGATTGCTCAATATGAATATGTTTTGAGGAGTTTTGCTTATACAGTATTACACCTTACTTGTTCTCTTTTCTTCTTGCTTCGTTGAAAAAAGCTGAAAAAGCCTTTGTTTTCTTTCTCCTTCAGAACATCTAAGTTTTCAGATTGGTAGGAGTCTAAAATAGAAAACAATTGTTTTAGATGTTATTTATTGCACAGATTATTTCTCCTGCATTCTTATTAATTCACTATCTGTCATAAGCGTCCTGGAAGGATACACAAAACACATTGTAAATCTCCTATAGTAAGTTTTTCTAAACACTGAAAAGGGAACACATTTCCTACCATCCATGGTTCTTCCTGTCTTTCTCAGACTTGAGAATAGATTACATGGTTTAGCAGTGAACTTGGTAGAGTTAGGTTAATGGTTGGACCAGATGATCTTAATGGGCTTTTCCAACCTAAATGATTCTACGAATTTCATCCGCTATTAATACCCCTAACACAGTCCAGCCCAGTCCACTTGTCCTATCTTATGGTTCATACCACAAAGGCTGTATAAAGGAAAAAGAGCATTGACCTCTCCAGCTCTCAATTCCTAACAGCTTAAATTCATGGCAAAGTATGAAGTGGGATAAGTCAGACGCAAGCCTGCACATTGTATGACTAACAAGAAAGATCACTGAAACACCTCACAGGTGCTGCACACATAACTGCATGGCAGTCGTAGTAAAGACAGTCAAGTCCATTCTGGTATCTCATGGAATTTATCTTCCTTGCATTGTCTTATTCATGCAGACAAGCTGTAAATCTAAAGATTGTCTCTTTTTAATTTTTACTAGATTCAACTTTAATAAAGAAATCCCACTGAATGCAAACACCCTGAGCAACAGAATCAGCAAGGCCACTATGGGCTCCTGGTACAAGTATCAATATAAACATGACTGTAAATTTAATAAATAGAGGTAGGGTAAAACTACAGAGAAACACTTTATAGAGAGCTGAGTATATCCATTGCTGTGTTATCTTTTTAAATGGACAGAGATAATTACTCATGTCACAGTTAAGCAGAGGTTATGAAAGGAGCTGATGGTAATGTAATCTAAGTGCTAGTTTCACTGCCTATTTCAGTAAATCGTACCTTGCAAAGACGGTAAATTTAAATCAACTGTTGATGTGGCTACAGAAAGACAAAAAGACAGACAGAAAATGTGAATCTGAATCAAGGATGCAGTTATAAATTACAAACACAGAAAGTCAAGTTGAATCTTCAACACTAGGAAAAAGTAATTTGGTACTTTCCTGAAGTAAAAGGATGTGTATCTTTACTACTTAATGCTATAAGCCATTTAAGAACTTGAGCCTGAAGACATGCAACACAGACTGGAATCTTACAAGGCGACAGTTTCCACTTGTATTTCTGAAGGAAAGAGGAAAATCAGTATATAGAATAGTTAGCTCTGTAAGTTTGGGATTGTCAGGCAGTCCAAACTTGGAAAACAGAGAGGAGTGTAAAATTAAAATATAATCTAAATAAAATAAAATAGAATTCAAAGTTAAATTCTATTAAGTAAAAGGTACACCTCACCATTTACTTTCACAAAGGAAGCTGAAAATTCTGTCTGCAAACTTGAAATGCTGAACTAGATTGTATCAAGAAAACTTAAGTTTATCTAAGTTTCCCAGCAGTGCATTGCTATGAGAAAGCATATAAGCCCTTGTATTTTCTCCTGAGGACTTTTGGCTGTTAATTCAAATGAAGCACAGATCATACTATGCAAAAGGCAGATCTGCCAGTCTGTAGATGACAGCAGTAGCCAGCCAACAAACAAGACAATGCACTATGGGCACATATACTCCAAGCATCATGTTTAGGCAAATTAAAATACGTTGCTTTCCAGTGGGGAAGAGAAAGATATTTCATTTTTGTTTTCTCCATGGGAAAAGAACATATTTTCCAATCTGCCATTGTCCTGTTGCTCAAGATAACCAGCCTTTGGGACATAACTGAGAGTCCTCTTGAAACTGTAATCACCAAATTATAAGGTTGCCATATTTAGGTAGAATGGGGGAAAAGACAAACAAAAACCCCAACAAAACCCCTCAAGTTTTAGAACAGAAATAAAAACAAGCAAATAGAACAGTGGTCAAGAACAGGAGTGAGCCAATATTACTGCATTCTATATTAGGGGAAAATTTCCTGTGAGAAAAGTCTGAAATAGAATAAACCATAGTGTACAGAATTTTTAATCACAGTACAATAAGCCTTTCATGAAAATGACAGGCCTACAGCTAACACTAAAACCAGGCATAGGAATGTCTGTACAAATATAAGGAAGTTAGTTCATTGTGTGCCTGTTGGATCACAGTTAACAAGACAATTATTATTCCTTTGCAATCCATAACATCAGCAAACAGCGTGCAGAAATACACATAAACACTATCAGAATATTCTGATGCTTTTTAAATTTAAAAAAAAAAAAAAAAAAGGCCTAAACAAACCAAACCCAACCAACCAACCAAAAAAACCCAACTAAACTAAATCTTCTCTGATGTTCCTGTTTTCAGCTTGTAACAATCCTATATCTTTCCCAGGTCTTGCTGGTCTTTCAAGGAGAAGGGATGAGGGAAGGAAGGGAATGGGTTGCTTTTATGTGATGATTTGCACTTAGCCCTATCTTTGCTGGTACCGAACACTTTGTTAGAAAATAAAACCTTTATGCAGCACTTCTCAAACGTAAGTAGAGGTGACCTTCCTCCAGTTTCAATTTTATGGAAGACTAATGAAATATATATTAAATTTATAGAAATTAATTTCCTCCTAAGTAAAAAGCCCAAACAAAACATACATATTATTGAAATACTAAGTAATTATGCTTTCTGTAACTGTAATTTACAAAAGGTATCTTACCTCGACTGATATCCATGGCATATAATTCTCTTAGTCCAAGGTCATTAAGAGATTTTGTCATATCAAGGGGTTCTTGTGACTGGTAATTCTTCAGCAGCAGAGTGTGTGAAGGATCAAACTCACATTTACTACAGATAATTGGTATAAGGTCTTGAAGGGGCAAATGTGGACTAACTCTTACTACGGTCTTCTGTGTCTTCTTGTAGTTTATCACTACCCTTACTGTTTGCTAAAGAGAAGAAAATTCCAATAAATACCAGCACAAATTCCTAAACAACTGGCATTTTTGTAACAGCCTTACAGTAATCACAGGAATTAATCTCATGGACAATTCACCAATGTTACAGATTCAGAAACATTAAAAGAGAAGCTAAGAACTATATTGTAATTCCCTTCTATGCAAGAAAAGGAAGCATAAAACACTCCTAGTGCTCCTTTAGCATCGGACAGTTACCTGTCCATCAGGGTACACATGCCTGGAGTGAGATACCCTATGAGGTTACATAAGGTATGTGTAGGATGAAGGTAAAAGGGCAGAAGAGCTCCCCTAGCCCTGTGTAAGCGCTTTAGATAACTTAAAAACCAGTATTCTTCTATACAGCAGAAGGACAAAAGAGGAAGGAAAGATTTACGCAACACCCAGAAGTTGCTTTAGTAGTTCTTTAATCTCCTGCCTTCTTAAGGCTATATAAAAAAAAAAAAAAGCCAAATCACAACAACAAAAAAGTACAGTATTTATTAAAGGAAAATGAACATACAATCAGAAGGGCATATATATCATAGCATGACAGATGGTACAAGTTGTTGACTATCAGACTGTGGAAGGCTGTATTCAGCCACACTTCATCTGCAGAATTTGTCAAAAGGACAGTAAGGCGTGGGATTTCAAATAATATTGTAATGTTTCCTTCTTTCAGCAGCAAAGATATTTGCTGCAACAAACTGAGCTATATTTTGCCTAAAATAAAATTATCAAGAACATGAAGCCAAGCATTTCACAGGGATGCATGATGACAGGATAAGAGAGAGTTGGAAAAGCTGAAAGAAGAGGCTGAGCTACCAGCTCAGTGATTCTAATTTCTCAATATACTTTAACTTTAGTTCTCACCTCTGGTATAACTGGAGCAGGCCTCTTCTTATCCATTTGTTTTGGCTTTACAATCACCTTTTCCACTTCAAGCATTCCCACTGGTGTGTTGGGCTTGAATTTAATCTGGCTATTTTCTGCAGACATCAACTCTATAGTATAACTTGATGGATTTAAGTGATACTGTGCACAAAGAAAAATCAGCAAGTCCATCATGGGCTTCCTGTAAAAGACAAATAGAAGTGTCACAACAGCTGACAATTAAACAGGCTAAAACAAAAACATGCTGCTAAACATTCAACCCGAGTCCCCTTTTCCCTTCCATGAATAATAATTACTGCCAGGCACCAACTTTAAATATCTGTTTATGGAAAACCAAAAAAAAACCCCAACAACAACCACCCCAAAAACATTGCTAAAAAGAAAATTAAACCAGCTTGCACAAAAATATGACAAGTGCTTGAACAATGGGGGAAATTTATTTTTGCTTGTGTGAAATGACGCTTTTCTTGGTGTCAGCAGGGATATGTGGATTAGCCACCTCATTTGACACTTAATGGGAACTGTGGCAGTAGTAATAAATGCCCTGATATTCATTAAGAAGTTTCCTTCCAAAGCTTGAAATTTTTATATCCATTCTGCGGTTACAAAGGACTTTATTTTCAGGAATTCTGAGCATGAACCACTTGCAGGAAGCAGGAGAAATGAAGGTTGAGGAAGTCACCTTTTAAGGAGTTCTTGCATTATGGATCTGAAAATGAGAGCCAAGTGTTTAATACAGACAGAGGAAAAGAAGCTAAATGACAATATAGTAGTTGAATTCAGTTTCTTGAGAAGCTCTGTGTGATGCAACAGATGTCCTGTCAAAAGGAAATGTGGCAAACCAAATTTTTCATATGCAGTCACTAACTTTATGTCCTTGCTCTCTCAGTGCTCAACGAAGAACACAATAGAACAGCATATTAATACAGGCTGAACATTCCCAGTTGCTATTGGAATAAATTTGTTAAAGCTCTACTTGAAACAGAAGTGTTGGGGAAGTTTAAGTAGAGCAAAGGTAAGAAGAGTATCTTAACTTTACATGTTACAGTAGCTGAATAAGGTTATAGTACTATCAGGTCACTAGAACTGGTCATTCCTCAATATTTTTTCAAGTTGGGTAATCATCTGTAAGGGGCATTGTATTGTGATGCCTTCTGCATCTCAGTTACAGGGACATTTATCACCTGCTCTGTCTCAAAGATGTTATGAAAATAATTTAAAGGTCTGAAGCAATCAAATGCTATGCTGAAAAGAACACTGAAGTGTCTTAAGAGAAAATTAATATAGGGTTTGGCTGGTATGGCTTTATCAGGAATCTTAAATTCTAGATGTAATCTCCTAACAGATGCAAGTATTCTGGTAGCATAGGCAAATATGGAAATAGAGGGCCTCTACAAAGAGCCATGAGGTTAAGCAAAACTCTAGATAATAATAAATGTACTTATGAAGTTTATAAGTAGGAAAGTTAAAACAGACTTTTCATATGATACAGTTCTGTAGAAAGAATTAAGAATGACTCAATGTTTGAAATTACTGTGAACACATTTTTTCCCCCCCTCCTTTAATTAACCCTTGGATATTATTCCTGTTTTCACTTTGTCTTAATGAACAAGTGTTCCTTAGGGAAATTATCTTCTGATTTCTAGAAGCAGGGCTGAACTCTCTAGTCCACATGCTGCACCTCCAGAAAATGGAAACAGTTTGAAAGCTGACAAAAATAGTTACTGCAGACCTCTTACTGTTTCCCTCCTCCCCCCAGAGGAAACGTTCTGCCTTCTTAAGTGGTAGAAATGTTACTTGCCTAAGGAGACAAAGGCAGTAAACAAAAAAAACCATACAGAAACAATGCTCCAACATGTTAAAAAGGCCTATCAGATGGTCTGGAGAGGTATTAAGGAGTGTAATATACTCCTGTGCCTTCATCTAGATGATATATATCAGCATGAAAAAAACACTGAGCCCTCCAGAAAAATAACTATTCTTCCCTTTTCATATAAGAAACTAGAGAGTTTTTTCAATTCCTTCTCTTGCATACATCACTACCTGCTCCACTTATAAGAAAGATGGAACTACTCTATTTCTTGTACTTCTAACCCATAACAGAACAAGCACGGCCATCTCACCCTAATATGAAAAAAAAGCCGCAAATGCAAATCATGTCATTCCTCACATTTCACTGCAGTCAGGGAAGGGAAGGAAGGAGACAGAGAAGACAACAGACACTACTTCGGTACTGACCTTTTTGGTTATCAGCCTATTCAATAAGTTACCCATTACTTTTTTTCTGGTGCATTTTTATACACTGAGTAGCTTTAAAAGCTGACCTTCACCTGGCCTTCAGTTCCTGGAGAAGGTTAAGAAGACCAAAGATAACCAGGACAAGAATTCACAAGCAAAGATTCTAAAAAGCTGTCCTAAGGAAATGCACCACAGTGATAGGGGTAAACCCTCAAGGTAACCAGAGTCAAAAGAAATGACAGAATAATAAATGAGTAACAGCTGCTCACAAACAACAGACAGGTACAAGTAAATTAGTACATGAGAACAGTGATTCGGTTCAAAGCTGCTTTCCATTAGTATTTCCAGAAATTCTCTTTACTGGAGGATGCTAGACTTTTAAGTCCCCAGTTCCTCTGGAGCCCAAGATGCCTTCAACAACTGCTTTACACTGATATGCCTAGAGTGATAAAAACAAAACAAAACAAAACAAACAAAAAACCCCAAACAAACCACAAAACCAAAAAAACCCCCACCAATCTTTTTTTTCTAATCACACCCTCCTAAACTTGTAAAACTACTTTTTCCTGAAGCCTTCAAGAATTGCAGGTAGAGAACTAAATATGCTGCAGTAAATTTAACAGCTTCCATAATTAATATTTAGAAGTTCAGGAAGTGGCCATCATCTGTCTCTGAGTACATCATCTGCTTGCCCTCCTTTATTTTCAATAAAATCTTTATTTGCAACTTCTTTAACTTCATTACATTACTTAATTTTCTGGAAATCTCTGATCATAAATTTATTTACATATTCCTACACCCCTTCATCTCTCGTCTATTTTCCTCTGGTTTTTCCTACATGGCTAAATAGCAATAAGAAGTGAGTAATTGCAGCCTTATATTACATCACTTAACTGACAGCTAAACAATGAACCTTCACCTAGACTGAATGTTTTGTTTGTAGCCAGTAAAAGGTGTCACTTCGAAAAACAGATCAAGTGTTTAAAGGAAAAAATGCATCAAATTTCTACACCCCTCTCCAAAACATGAAGGCCAGAAACTTACTATTAAAGATTAGATTTACATGATCAAACTTTAGAAACAGTTTTCCCACCATGACATTCACAGTAAGTACCACTGAACCAATAAAACTCTCAGTAATCAACAGAAGTATTCCTGGGTAGGGATGGAATCAAAAAGAAAAATGAGAAAAAAAGAAAAACAAAGGGAGGAAAAAAAGATGTGGAAAGGGAGGAAAAAGTAAAAGAGGGTGGAAAAACAATGGAAGTAAAAATAAAAAATAAAAACAAAAATTACACACAGTTTGGCTTTTTATACATCTCTGATTACTTAAGCCTATGGCTTCATGGCCTTCTTTGCAAAAATGTTTACTAATCATATTCTGTAAAGAGATATGTTCCTGGAGAACAAAAAAATAATAAAAATACATATATAAAAAACAAACCAAACAAACAAAAACCCCACACCAAAACCCCCATAATTTGTTACTAACAAAAGTAAGTACAATAGGTTTTAAAAAGTAGGGCAACACCACAATGCTTGTTATTCACTAGCTAGCTATACTGAGTAAACCAACAGTTTATTAAGAATACTCTAATGACTGAAAATACTCAAGAATGGATCAAAGGGAAACTCACAAAGGACTCTAAGAAAACAAATTTAGTGAAGCTAGGCTGTCTCTGAAAAGTATCTGAAACTGAAGCCCTAAACTTACTACCCTGCAGAACCATTTGCCTGCCACACCATTTCCAAATGTTTGTCACTCATACTGGCCCTTGAAATCTCCAAGTTAATTTACTGATGCATACAACTGAAACTAATTATTCAAATTTTGAGAAAACTCTCAAAGTTTGTACTTTTTCCTTGTGGGAAAACAAAAAGCTAACTTAAAATGACCAGGCTGCTAAATAAAATAGTTCATCAAGATATTTTTTTTTTCTTCTCTAGCTGTAAAAAAATTCTTCTGTCCTATGCTGCACATAGAACCAATGGAGAAGATTCAGAAATTTTACTTTGAAAAACATTTCAAGAAAAAAAAAAAAAAAAAAAAGGCAAAAAACCCACAACCAACAAAAAAAGACACTCCAAAGAGTGTACCTTCACTGCCTACCACTCACTGCTCATTGCTCTTACCATGTTTTGGGTTAGGTTTTTTATTTGTTTGTTTTTAGCTGTTTGCCTGCCCGCCAGGCAGGAATCCTGGTGACTGGAGAGTGTGAATGCTGCTGTTGGATTCTGAAGACAGGAAACAAATCGCTATCACCACCTACTGCTAAATAAAAAAATTAGTGCCTAGGCTTAAAGAAGAGAATCCACCCCTGCCTGACATTTCAGAATGAAAAATGCACTCTTTTAGTCCTCTCTCCTTTTCTCAGTCTCTCCAATTTTTACTTCAGTTGCCCATAGACCAACTCGATGACCAAAAACTATCCTATTTTGTAATATTTTTCTCTAAAATTCTTTTGGACTTCGTTCTGATCCTCTTCTGCCTACTTCTACTCACTTGGGATATGTATATAGATAACATCTTGGTTTGTCCTACATAGCTCTTGCTATCCACTATGCCAAAGCAGGGAGCAAACCACCCAGGATGTCAACTGAGAACAGTAAAGAAGTTTATTCCAGTGGACTATGGCACTTGCACAAACTCACTGTTTTGTTTTTTCTAGTATAAGATTCTCTCCTAAGGAGTTTTGATGCTCTCTAAGTATGAACAGGAAAGAGAAAATACCAGTTTACCTGTTCACGTCCTTTCTAGACGGATCTTGCCTACTTGTCCATAAAATACAACTATCAAGAGAGTGAAACTAGAAGAAAAGATAGTTTTAAGTATGTTTCACAGCAGGCTGCAGGTCCTGCATGGTACATCCCCTCATTTTGAGTGAGCCTAGCAGTGCTAATACAGGTTCTTATTTGCAAGAGAGATATTTAGGAAATTAATCCCATACAATATATTGATTGGGAAAAAAAAAAAAAAAAAAAAAAGAAATATTTAACTGTGGGATAATAAAACTGATTGGGAAATGTGTGTGCTTCCTGATAAGCCCATGAGGCCTGTCTTGAATACTCAGTAATTATACACAACATAATTTGACTGAGGAAAGATACATGCCACATTTCCTTCTGGCACTTTGTTCTGAGCAAAGCAAGATAGAGGGCATGCAGTACTCCGAAGCATGGGCAAAAGGAGTGGAAAGAAGAAAGAGAAGTGCCTGACAGTGTGTCATAAGACATAACAAGAAATTTTAAAAACAGAGAAAGGCACCATATTTACAGACAGCAATATTCCTTGCTGCAAACACACTAGCAAGAACACCAATAATGCATGATAGTAGTCAAAAATTACTTCAAAAATTTCTTCTGAGAAATATACCCTCAATTTAAGTTATCCTGAAAAGTCAAATGGAGTCTGGAGGAGGAATAAAAAAAATAAAAGATATATAAATCCACAAAAATTCATCCACTGCAGCTCTGGTGAACAAGCTGGTATTTAATGATCTGATGTCTAAGCAATGACCTCATGAACTCTAGCAAATGATTAAGTGTGCAAACAGACTGGAGGCAGACTTTACCTTGCATTAAGAGGTGAAGTAGGTGTAACTACACATTTATATTACCTGGTTTAAATCAATCAGTCAATCAGCCTGCTTGCTTTCAGTAGCAAAGACACTGGCATTATTATTTTATTATATTTATATCTGATACTATCACATCAGATTTACTAAGAAAACTCCTATTCAAGGCCTTGTATGGATCAGGGCAATTAGGCTGCCAGTTTGTTGCTTGCATAAGCTGAAATAAAGAAACTGTTCGTATACTGTGCTTTTGTCAGTGTATTGCCAGTGTCTTTGCTACTGAAAGCAAGCAGGCTGATTGACTGATTTAAACCAGGTAATATAAATGTGTAGTTACTTCACATCTTAATGAGAGGTAACAACCATTTTGGTGAAGAAATTTTTCCTAATGTCCAACCTAAACCTCTCCTGAAGCAACCTGAAGCCACCCCTTGTGTCCCATCACTTGTCACTTGGGAGAAGAAACCAACCTCCACCTCACTACAGCCTCCTTTCAGGCAGTTACAGAGAGCAAGGTGGTCTCTGAGCCTCCTTCTTTCCAGGCTTAAGCAACCCCAGTTCCCTCAGCCACTCCTCATGAAGACTTGTGCTCTAGACCCTTCACCAGCTTCATTGCCCATCTTTGGGCACACTCCATGTCCACGCTTATACAACAATTTTACTGAGTGATTAAAAGCTGGATGAAGATTGAAGTAAACTGTCCCAAAAAAAGATAATTAAAAATAAACAAAACCGGCATACTGTGTAACTCACCTCCCATTAACTGTAGTATACTTGATCACATCTCCTGGCAGGAGCACTGATAGTTCAATATCTTTATCGATTACATTCTCTTTCTGTTCCATGATGAAGTTGGCTGATTCTGTGTCATCAAATGGAGAAGCAGCAATGGGTTTTGTTTCAGATGGAGGAGGTGGTGCTTTAGATTTTCTTCTGAAATAAATGGATAAAAATTAAAAGTCAGGTATGTATTTATACATATGATTCCATATTGGCAGGCTAACAAGTCTCAGAACAAGAATGAACCCCTGAACTCGTTCCACTCAACTGTGTAAGTTGTATGTGCAAGGAAGGGATGAGAAAATATTTTAAACATACAATCAGTGGCAACAGAAGATACAATAGACAAGGGTATCTATCATATATATGCATATAAAAAAAAAAAAACCAGTAAACATTAAGCCTGGAACTAATTTTTTTTTTTTTAATGTACATTACATTAAAAATAAGTAAATTAATTACTTTTCTCTCTTGGCTTATGCAAAGGACCTTATTTATGCTGTCTCCAAACAGATTTACTGGATTAGTACAAACAGAAATACTGTACTATGCAGTATTGAGCCAAATTGCACTGACAATATATTTAATATCTAGGATAGATAACACTTTTCATCCCCAAATTTTTCTTCTGATTATTAAAATCATTCAAATAGATACTACCAGCTCTAGTCTATTTGCTTCTATACAGTAATAGCACTATAGCCAACAGTACTGTGTTCTTTCTTGACATTTCAGTTACAATATGCTTTCATATTTCCCCCTCATCTATGCTGATTTCCTATTTCAATTTTCTCACTATCCTCTCCCATTTTGGTGACAAGCCAGTGTACTCTTGAATGCAGAGAGTGATCACTAAATAAGTTTCACTTATTTCACCCAAAAAAAACCCCAAAACAAACAAACAAAAAGAAGAGTAAAAGGAAAATACATCTCTTCATCTATTTCTGTTACAGTATATTCTGAAGGCAGGACTTTTATGTCCTACAACATATAATCCAGCATCCCTTTGTATTCAAATAACTTTTCACAATTCATTGATACTGTCAGAAGGAAAGGATACTATTATTAAAGAATTTCAGCATACAAAAGAACAAACAAACAAAAAAACCCACCAAAACAAACAAACAAACGAAACCCAGCAACAAGCTAAACAAAAATAACACACTGTGGAGATGCATTAGCTCATGAGAACTCTTGTTTCTTATAAACATTTTTTTAAAGACCCTGAATGAAGCCACATTCAGAAAAAGTTAAGATACATTTCAAACATAATATGCAATGGTTCCAAAAATATGCTTACTATTTAGACCGTGGAGCTGTACCAAAGTTTGTTTACTTTAAACATAACTAAAGAAATTAACTTCTATAATTGTCCTACAGAACCAAAACAAAAGATCTAACATACAACAATTAGAAACACACATTTTGCTTGGGCAAAGAAGTTTAAAGTCACTCACAATGAAGAGCAAACAAGGTCCAGAGCAGCATTGCAAAAGACGACTGTGTAATGAGAATTCACATGACCCATCTGTTGCTGAAAGTGCTTAGAATTTTGAACTTCAGAACTCTGTGCTGAATAATTAACTATTCACAGCCTCTCTGAGCTAATCAGGAGTACTCGCAGACCTCAAAAAACACCGAATGAGGATTTGTCACAATAATTTATACCTCTTCTCTTTTAATGTTTTAAATTAGTTTTAGTGCACTCTGCATACAATTCAAGACGTGTGATGTCAGCTGTAAGTTTAACTTTGTTTTTTACAGCAGCTTGCATGGGTTGTTTCTGGGTTGTTTCAAACTTCTTTTTATTCCTCCCCAACTTGTTCAGAGTGGGAGCTGGGATTTTTGCATGATTTTTAGCTTTCATATAACTGCCAAAAAGAAATTATTAGCCAATACAGAGCATAATACAACTACTAAAAACAAACAAACCAACCAACCCCTAGAAATCTCACCCTATGACATTAATACCAAAAGAAATTCAAACATCAAGTGAAGAAGTACCGCTTTTCCCCTTCTTTACTCATTCTTACATCCTTAAGTGACTTCAAAGGGCCAATGCTTTTAAGATATTTATTAAAACCTAACTCAGAACTTAATCTTTGAAGACTACGTGCCACCAAAATTTTTACTTGCAAATGCTAGTGGACTCTGTTTTCCATTAAGCGGACAAATGCAATCACTAGAGACTTAGAAAAATGTGACTTTATTTATGGAGTCTATCATACTGTAGAGAGTTATAACTGATATAATACTTGACAAAACCTGTGTGCATGACGAAACTTGTGTGCAACAGGCAGGTAGGTGAGTTCCATGTATTTATAAAGAATACAAAGACACACTCACACACATGGGGGTCAGGCAGTCTAAAGAGGTTGGCTTAACTCCCATGTACAGAGCTAGGTAACCTACCCATCTCTAGCACATCTGCATGTTCTTTCTGCTCAGTTGTGTTTACCTTTCCCACTCCACACAACAGAGGTAATACCTGCAAAGTATACTTTCTCAGAAGTTATGCTGAGTTTTTAACAACCTCTTATTAAGCAACTTTCATTTTCTGTTTCCAGGTGCCACATATCTTTTCTCTCTCTCTCTCTTTTTTTTTTTTTTTTTTTTAATTTAATTTTTCACCAACTCTCTTATTCTTAGCCAATGTATTTAGATTTGGTCCTACAGCTTTTTTATTTCTTGAGTTTGGGTCTCTGCCTTGCCACAGGAAATGCTGCCTGACAGGTAAAGGAAGCCTTACCCTCCCCGTGCCCTAGAGCTGCACTGGGCAGAAAGAGCAATTCGTTACCATGATTACATCTACAGGGGCAAATCAAGAGCAGCAAGTGACAGGGTGGTAGAAATACACTTGCGGGGGCAGTTTTAAACTACAAACCCTCCCTTCTTTTGGGCTATGGGACCTCCAAAAACTGACATGGATGATTTCTCTCACAAAGGCATCATCTACCACAGACCATTTTAGTCCAGTGACAAAAAGTAAAGCCAGCATTAGCCAAGTAACTCCAAATGTATGCCATCATTTCAAACACTTATCTGTCTTAAAGAAGAAATAAAAGTCTAGTTCTTTTGCAGCTCTTCACCTCTACCAGGTGTTCAGCAAACAGCGACAGCTGCTGGTTTTTAATGAATTTGCTAAAAAGTCAGAGAGGATACAGCAGTTTCTTCTTCTGCAAAGATGAAAACCCTTGATTTTTAATAAGAGAAAATACAATCATAACATGGAGAATAAATTCCCAATCATATAACACTTTAGAGATCAGAAAGGTGTTCAGTTAATAGTCTCAATCACAGCACATTTCGTATTCAGATAGCTTCCAGATATGCTAGAAGCTAAGCAGATCTACTTTAATTTTCTAATTAAACATTAGAGAAGGAGTTAGAACAATCAAAACCATACGGTATTTTCATGGCTACTATAGAACTAAAGGAAACCTGTGGGAAGAATCACAGCACAGTTTATTTAGCTATGACATACACGGGAGTTAAAAGAGAAATTTTAACTAAATAATGTCACAACTTTTAATTAAAACTCCTCTGGAAATTGTGCTGCAGTCTCCTTCACAACGTGGGTCCTTGCTTCTTGTCTCCATAGGTTGCAGCACCGTCAGCTGACTGACTTGCTCTACACCAAGCATTAAAACTGCCAATCTCAACTCTCCTGATCCCCATTGTTTATCACCAGATACAATTCCAGATACCTATTACACTGCAACATCTTGAATGTCATATTGTTTAATCAATTGCTTAAGACAAAAGCAGGAAATAAAAAAATAAGTAAATCAATACTCTTTCTTCTCTGATTCTTCCTAGCCCTGAAAAAGGCAGACAGAGGGACGCCCACAACACTCTGACAGGGTTCCATAAACACCAGCTGGTACAGCCTGGACAGAGTTTGTATTTCTCTTATTACCAGTACACTTGAAGCCCACTGCTTATACCAAGTCATTCAGCTAGGTCCCATCTTGTCAGGTTTTATTGTTCCTGAGACAATTGATTCACATCTCTTTGAAATTTAAATTTCAGAAATCCCAACTGCAATTCCCAGTCTTTGCAAAAGAATACAGTTCCTGTAATGACATTAAAGAATTCATTCAGCCAAATGCAGGAAGATTTCATCATTTTGTTAAGAAAAATAATATATCTTTTAAAATTAAATACAAGGTCAGAAGTCAACATGTTATGTGCTTCAGGTCCCTCTCCTACAGAATAAAGCGTCACTGTTGTATCTCAACATATTTCCTGATTACAAAAAATTAAAAAAGAATTTAAAAAATAGTGTCAGTGATCTGAATGCATGGAAGTCCTTCTTAAAATAAAGGTCTAGCACAGTTAAATAAATAAAGCACCTGTTTATTTGATTTTAAAAATATTCCTGTCAGAAAGTTACAAGCAGCATATTTTTAACTATCAGTAAGTAGAGAAAGGCACTTTAAAATAATGAGAAATACGTGAACTGACAGTGACCTGGATATTCTAGTTATGACCAGCACTTCCTTTTGATAAGGACCACTTTCCCCAAAAATGTGGAGAGGAAAAAAAAAAAAAAAAAAAGAAAAAAAAAAAAAAAAAGAAAAAGAGAGAGAGAGGAAATCTACCTGCTAGATTTGTGCACAACCAAAGGCTACAGGTTTTAAAAAAAATAAATAACAATCCACCACTTTGTATATTGATATGAAGGAATATTAATGTTTATAGACCTTAACTTCCTGTTTTGAACACAATTATGCAAGACAGCTATACAAAGCTGTCACCTTAGACAGCTATACACCTAGGCAAAGACAGCTGGATAGCCCTCTCACTGACATTATTTTGCATCTAACCTCCAACATCAGAACAATCTCTCAAGTTTTCTATAGCAATCATCTAGGACAGGAAAGGTCAGAAGGGAACTCACCTGCAATTCAGTCATATCTCAGGTTTTGAAAAAGTTCATTAACCACAGCACAGTAAAAACCTTTTACTGTACAACAGATAGATTTGTTCGTTAATTTGACTTATGGCACCATGATGAACACTGGCTTATACAACTATACATTTTTTAATATCAATCACAAAATTGTATATGCCAAAATAAGAAGCAGCACTTCATTTTACTTTCATTCTAAGTCAGAAAAGGACCTAGCTCTTGTAAGATCATGTCATGATAGGAAATAGGCCACTGCAGTAAAGCTGCTTCTATAGCTTTTCTTGCCTTTGATCTCTCACCTCAAGCAATTATTATAATGCTTTCTTATTATAATAATGCTGCTCCAATGCTACACCATAGTAGCAGTCAGATGAAACCTTGAACATCATCTCCCCAACACATCATCTCATCAAGGGCAGTTGAACAAGAGTTCAAGCCTATAGTAAGTACATTCATTTCTTTTGTTTACAATGATACATCAGTTTTGGCCAACAGGTATACAAAGTATTTAAGTCCCTAATTTTGCCTATAAGCATTCCCAGCCAAATACTCATCTTCATACTCACAGAACAAATTTGTCTTCCACACTAAGCAAAGATAATGAAAGTACCAACTTTCCTCCTGTTTATTCAGTTCTCTCTTTAGGGATTATGGTTTCACAGCACCACCACCGCACATCTTCAAGATCAAACACTACTTGTCAGGAAAAAGCTTGGAGACAACTGCAGCCTCACTATCTGATTCTGCTCATCATAGTCCAGCAAGTGACTGAAGTTATCAATGGAAATCACCGAAAAAAAAAATCATCTTATCTATATGCATATCCTGAAACATACTCTCCCTTATCAACAAAAAAATCCAAAAAACAAGGAGGGGAAGTATTTTGTAAAACGTAAATGTTCAGTAATCCCCATTTTAAACTAGTTTACAAGTTGGAGCTCCCAGATTGGGACTTGATAATTACATAATCACACACGTGAATAAGGGACTATTTTAGAATAGTGTCTGTTGTCTACAGGCCAGTCTGAAAGGCCAGTTTCATCTGCAGTATAACTACTGGTTTTATTTCCCCCCCTCCCCCTTTAGTGAAATGCAGTTCAATTTTCTTTTTCATTGTTCCTAATCTGAATATTAACAGTTGAAATATCTATACTACATGGACTATTTTTGTTTTAGCTCAAGAACTGTAATACACAGCTTTTCTTGTTACAGTAGCCACAGAGTTGTAAAGCCACTCTGCATAACCTTGCAATAGACCAGTATGAAAATACTCAAGAAATAGGACCATGACTCTTCCTACCCCTACCCCCACCAGCACAGCAAAATAGTCTATATACAAGGACAAGATTTATCTTAGATTCTCTGATTAGGGCTTGGAATGGGAAGTCCCTAAATTTACTTACCTTCTGCTACCTTTGCAGTTGCGTTGTCCTAACTTTAGCTGTAATACTCCTCCAAATAAGACTGCAAGCTGTCAGGCAAATCTAAGGGAGAACAGTGACTGCAGAAGAGTATGTTTTTAGGAGCACCTCTAGATGAAAGAAAACCTCTGCGATAAAGAACATCAAATAAACTATTTGGAGACTAATACAACATTTCAACTCCTCCTATTTTGAGTCATTCTGTCAGTGCTGGTTTGCCCTAAAGCTGCTACGAATCAGAACTCATGCCATGACCAGCCCATAGCAGGAACTGGGCACTATGCAGTAGAGGTATATGAAATGACTATGACATTTCTTTCAATCTTTACTACTTGCTAAGCACATAAGGCTATGAAGGCAAACTCCCAGAACTAACAATCAACAAGTAGACTGTGCTCCTCAAGACCAGAGTTCCCACCTTGAGGTGGGCATGAAGACATAAAAGTGAGGCAACTCCTGAAAACTGCCCTTAGTGGAGTCTAGGGTTCATAGCAGAAATCCATGCAATGGATCAAGTTAAGTGGCTGCCCTATGAGAATATGTATCCTTTCTTCAGGCAAAGTTACTGTCCACTGATAGAGCCCATCCTGTGTTTGGGTCTTGCACTGAGAGATTAATACAAATGAACACCTGAACAGGGAAGAAGACTCAGAAAAAGTGGGAAAGCAACCCACAACAACCTGCAAAGTGATCAAGAATCAAAAAAAAAATAAACTATAGACTAGTGAAATTAAGCAAACCAAACAAACGAAAAAACCCAAATGCAGAAAATGTAAAAGAAAAAAAAACCCAGAAACTGCTTTTACCTAGTCTTTGTATATCTGTTTTAAATACAACTGAACTGAAGAGTCCAGAGATGAGACCTCAAACAGGTGTCACAGAATGGTAGACACTAAAAGCATCACAATGACTACCAAGTTTGACTCACCTTTTCATAAAGGATGAAATAGGTACACAATCAAAAGACTCAGCATGAATCTTTCCCTTTGATTAAGATCTGTGGCTGTATTTATATACCATCAAACTTCTTTGTTCTTCCCTTATTACATAAAACAGTCTCTAAATTTTTCTTATGCAAGGAAATTTAAATTAAACACTGAGAGCAGTCTTGAATGGCACATTCAAGTTTTGCTTTCAATTCCAGCACTGCTTACCAAGAATCTAAAAAAATAATAATAAAAAAAATTGTCCTCCTCTGGACATTGATTGCTTTGTTTTCAGATAGGTGCATTTGGATCACAGAAAGTAAACTCCTCAGCAGCATGTTGCTTTCTTTTCTTAATCACAATACATAAAACCAGACAACTTCTGACACGACAGAAAAAGCTATTCCAAAACACTAAGATTTGTTCTGCATATTAGAACACTTAAAATTTTGTTTTCAAAGTATCAGCAGACCATAATGAGCAGTTTCTAAAGTGAAAACCTTCTTCCCCACCCTCTAACTGAATGTCTGAACTTCCTCCTTAGGGTCTGTGGCTTGGGATTTGTAAGAACAGAAACCCACATGGGGCTTTAAACATAAAATTCACCTAACAATTATTCTCATTTCATTCCAAATGGAGCTTTTTCACCATGTCTGGCATTTGCACACTAAGATTAACCTGAAAACATTTAAAATTTATCTGAAGACTTTCACTGAGTCTCTAACTTGCCATCACCTCAATCACACTCAAAGAACAATTTGCTGTTACTCATAAAAATCACCTTTTTTTTTTTTTAGCGGATTTTGGCTCACTGAATTGTCACATTCTATTCATCTTTACTAAGTTATTATCAGGCACACAGGATTCAGCAGAAAATTTGGGTTCCCAGGAGCAATTAAAAAAAAAAAAAAGTTATTTTAAATATGCCCATCAGCCTTGATACTAGGCTTTCTTCTCTAGTTCAGTATCACTGTTTGATAGACAGTCACCTTTATTTCTATAATAAAAGCACCATCTGGATGTTAAGATCAAGGTACAAATCAATGAAAATCAATGAAATAAATGCACTGTCCATTCTTATGTTATTCCTTCAAGCCAAGCTTATGACACATGCAGGACAAAAAGTAAAAATATTTGCTGTACCTGATCCATAAAGAAATGTGAGCTTTCAGGTTCTGAACTCATCTGCTTAGTTATTTGGGGAAGATTCTGAAGTTAT
Organism: Megaceryle maxima; assembly: GCA_024605025.1. NCBI lineage: Eukaryota > Metazoa > Chordata > Aves > Coraciiformes > Cerylidae > Megaceryle > Megaceryle maxima. Next base: position 60,381 of record JANHGN010020883.1, read on the forward strand.
TATAGTAGGGATATTGTGTCTAGCAGGTGGCTCAACAGGTACCCAAAAAAGCTAAAGATCAGAAACGTATTTTAAAAGGTCATTTTCCAGGTAGAGGAACAAACATGAAAATTTTGTATATCTTCTATGGTAATGGGGTATGTCACAGTGCATTTCTCTATACTGATTCCCAAGGCTGAAAGGGGACCAATATTACAACAATACTGGTATTTTTAAAATATTGCATAATGAGGCACTGGGTAAATAGCTCTCCCAACACAAAAACGTGCTCTGCAACTGATATACCAACTGACGTGCCAACAGTAATGCTACAGGTTACAAGATTATTAATAAACTGATCTTTGAAGATTATCTCTATGGGTTTACTCAGTGAGGCTCCAGTAAACAGCAAATCATCTGCAGATGTTTCTTACTTATGCCTATATATTCAGATGGCTGCTACAACAAAATCAAAAAATTGTATAATACCTACATTTCCACTCTCCTTCCATAAATAAATCAGATCAAGAAAATGAGACACCCCTGAAATCAAGACATGTTTTCAAAGCATATGCAAAAGAAAAGTTTTTCCTTGTCAATGGGAAGTGTGGAATCCCCCCCAGCCCCCACCCCCCTCCAGCCAGCCTCATAGCTCTAAAGAAAAGGATTTTCTAAAAAAAAAAAAGTCTTACCCTAGAGAAAAAACAAACAAACAAACAAACAAACAAACAAACAACAACAAAAAAACCACACCCAAAACCAAAATCACAGTACTGGGACTGTAACCATGACAGTAAGGTGAAAGCTTAATGGAATCTTTGGGCGGCTGGTTCACACTAAAAGTGAGAAAGCAGCAAATGAATCCTCCAGTTCCCTCCAGACCATTTGGAACAGACACTTGCCCACATCTGATTGTCTGTCCCCATGGCAGTGGCAGTCTTGAAAACAGAAGAGCCTGTGTTTGAGCCATAATTCCTGCAATGTTTTTTCTTATTACAAGGAAAAAGGGGAGATTGAGGCAATGTAAACACTAATCTCCATGGTACAGGCGAGATTTAATTGTGCTCTTAGCATTAAAGGGGCATCAACTCCAGCAGAAACTTACATAACATAATTAAGTCACATACAAATTTAAAACTTTCCAAGAAAAATGATTCACTTGTCATTCAAAGCCAAATCATAACTATTATTACAGTGACCTTTTCAAGCTCACTTAAAACATACAAAAAGCTACCAAACTCCTGAGCGCAGATAGCCACTGACTTGCTTTGTGTTATACCATCCAATGAAACGTAGTTAGCACCTCTCTAGGCATAAGAATTGCCTCCCTGTTAGGAAGACAGCCAAGAGCTCAGAATCCTAGTAGGCAACAGAGGATTAAAAATACTTCATGCCATAAGTTAGCAGAAAGTTTATTATTATTACTGAGGAATTGTAGAAGTGTGTTCCGATACAACAGTTGCTTTACAGCACATTCTGCTGTGCCAAAAGAAGCATTTATTTTCCTCCTAATAAATAAATAAATAAAACTAAAAGATGTGTAGTGGAAAATTAGTTCCAATGACACTGCTTTTAAGAAGGTTAAGAACTTAGAATTCTGAAGTAAATAGAGCTAACACAAAATAGAAACTTGGCTTGTACATGTGCAACATACCTCTGCAGTAAGCAAATAATTATATCTATTTGCAATCTTTTCACAAAGTAGCAAGTACTAAAAGTAACCCAGATTTATTACCAAAGAAAAGATTTTTTTAAAAAAAGACATTCAAAATGATTAAAACTTCATATGACTCACTTAGCCTTTATTATATTTACAATTATGAAAACAGCCTGACAGAGAGGAAGGAGAGCAGGGAAGAAAAAGCAGTAAATCTGTAACAGTAATTGAGTAATATATAACTGGCTGAATAAACAGAAAACAAAGAGCAGCTTGAACTGAAAGGGGGAGCTTAACCTTTGATACACTAATAAATCTAACAAATGCTAAAAACTCAAGCAAATGTATGTTACTCTCCACTAGGAACAAACCCTCAAATCTTTTTCAAGAACTACTATAAAAAGATGCTCATACAGATGTTTTTCTCTTATGGCCAGTAAGAAAAGTTCAATTAATGGCTCTCAAATAGAGCAAAACCTGAATCTGCCCTCCTGGCCGTTATCTCCTAATCATGAAAGCAGGTGTAACAGCACTGTGTTTTCAAAGCCTGCAGATGAAACACCTAGCTCTGCTCATGGCTTTTTCAGCTGCTATTCTGAACATCAATAGAGGTAAGAATTGTCAATTTATCTGAGCTTTTCTGCTGCTGCTTTTCTCTCCTGTTCAAAATCATGTTTTAAAAGAAGCACTGGAGGCAGGCACCGGATAGATTTAGAGGTTGGGAAAGGCAAGGAAAAGAAAAGCAGAGCCAGGAAAGAGACTAATATGGACCCTTCCCTTTTTCCTCACATACACACATGCCTCAAACATAGGTACATGAGTGAAGGTGTGGGGTGGATAATACATAAAATAACACAGGACAGCAGCTAGAAAGCTCTGCGGTAACAACAGGGAAGACAAACTTTACATTCTCTTCCTTTTAGCTACTATTGAAGATTGGGTTCAACTGTGACAGTCCCATGTCCCAGCTGAAGACTCGATACAGAAAAAGTAATTGAGCCAAGCACAGCAATGCAACTTTGGAAAGCACGGCAGCTAATTTCTGTTTTACATGAAGGTGTTTGGAACAGAACAAGCTATCCCCTTTCTAGAGAGCTCTTCAGACACTAGGAGCCTTCTCTTAGCCCTTACATCCTTTAACGAACTATAGTTTGTTAACACTTCAAAATGTTTTATACATTTCCATAACTGAGAAATAGAAGGGTTTAGTAAACTGGAGAACAGACATGACATTAAGCATTTAAAGGGAATGGGAGCCAGATAAAATGTCCTATCCTGAGCAAGGAGCTTAAAACCCCAGTGTATATATATATATATACACACACAAATTCTAAGTGACGTGAAGAATGGACAGAGTTCCTATGCAGACAACCATGTCAGCAAACAAGGCACCCTCACTCATTCCAGGAAAGACAATGAAAGACAGAGTTAAATGCAGATGATGAAGTTGTACTAAAACAAGAATTTTCTGTAGTAGATGGCAATAGAAGAACCTTGGTAGTTAATATCCTGAAACCTAGGATAGAATGGAAAGGGTTTTCCCTAAGCATGAACAACATAGCTTTAGTTCCCCAAACAGAAGCAGCAAGCATCTTGGACTAACAACCCTTGCAAAACTAAAAAGAAACACTTTGAGTAGCAACCTGTCACCAGATACTCCTGCTCATCTTTCACAGCTTCTTCCTCAACACTCATTCCCCTCCCTGTATCCTCCTCAGAAAGGAAAGTAGGAAACCCTCTTACCTTCAGGAACAGAGTTGCATGTACTACCTCCTCTAATGTCAGCGCTGCTGCTGGAACCCAAGCCTGATTTCTTATGCACTGCATAAGGTGAGGGGGGGGATACAAAACATCACCAGAAGTCCTATCCCAGCTCTCTTGATAGCAGAAGCCCAACCAGCATAGCCACCTTTGCTGCCACTGACAGCGGAAACTCCCTCCCCTTTGTCCTATTTTAACTTAAACTCCCTCATTGGTCAGCAATTTAGGGCCCCAAATGAATGCTATTATTTCCTCACCAAAATCATCCCCATCTACATAGAAGAGCTTGTCATTAGCCCCCTTCTCTTCTTTCTTTGGCACACTCAAAATCCCCCAGATCCATTTCTTACTGGATTCTTGCAACAGACAGGGAAGGAAGGTATTTCTTCAAAGAAAGCTGGCTCCCTGCATGATGCTGGTAACATCAAAGCTATTTTGGATGGCCCATTATTCAGAAAGCCTCTGTTCTTTCTGAAAAATGGGTACATGACTTGAGCATTAACTATGAAAAAAATTCTTTAGGAAAGGTAGAAGCACACTTCTTACTAACCTTTGTAATGATTATAATCAGCAGCAGCAGTCTGCTCTGGGCAACGTAAGGAAACTTTCCTATACAACTATGCTGATGAATCATTTGCTCTAACTACTATACTTCCATCCTATATTCACCCCCTCATCCTTTTCAACTTTTACTATCACAAGTTTACACCCAGCATTTTTCACTACCGAGTTTTTAACATATTAACATGTGATTCAGTCCCAGAAGAATACTGACTGTTACAAGAAGTTCACCTGAAGAAGTCGTCTTAAATTTTTTCTTCATTGCTGTAAGCAACATGCATCTTGGAATTATGCAGTTTAGATATTTAGTCTGTTTAGGTATTACACTTTTTTTAACACTTGCCATGCTAAATGAAAGTGATATATAATATTCAAGGAATACACAGACAGGACTGTACTATGTCAAACACTAAAGGCATTGACTTTCAGAAGTTACTACAAACAAGAAGTGGGTTTTTTCCCAACAAAATTTTTGATCTAAATCAGACGAAAGACAATCGAAGTCAGAAAAGCCCTACAGTCTGTGTGCAATAGTAACATTCCTCATTTAAAATAATCTCAATAACCTCATTTGAGCTTCCAGGCCCCAATCATCAACTTACAATAAAATATACAGCAGCTTTTATACCCACAAATGTACCACTGAAATTTCAGCAGTCCATCCACATAGATAAATTTACATGTTTTTATATAACCTAATCTTTGAGCCAGAAACAGGATTAAAAAAAAAATCTTTTGTACCTTGGACAAGAAGAATTACATGCTTTCTATGAAAACAGGACAACAGACATTAATTTTTCTTTCTTTATACAGGCCTATGTTTTAATTCCAGCAATTTTTGTACTGTCCAACATCCAAATTCTACCTTCCCTTAAAGAGCAATGACTTAAATGCTGCTGCAAATATATAAAAAGGGGTAAATATTTTTCCTCACAGCAAGTGTTAAGACAAGTTCAATCACACATGCAAGGAAATGCTGTGTAAATACCAACATTTGTATCCTTAGTCTTGCAAAATATGTGTCACTTCACATCAACAAACACTTCCACAATTCCCATTTACACCAACCAGCACAGTTCTGTGGGTGTTTTATCCATGTATAACAAACAAAATTGTTGGTATGACACTCCCCAGTAAGAGAACACAAGTATTACGTTGAAGCCATTCTGCTGATCCTATAAACAAGAAGCAGAAAAAAGAATCACTAAAACTGATGACACTACTTTTCTGCTTACCTCCAAGATAACACAGGTTTTTCTTCTCCATTAAAATTGAGTGAATTTCTTTCACTAACATATGTAGGCAGAAGGGAGGCAGTGTGTGTGTGCATGGCAAGCTCACTGCTGTTCCCTGGTGACATCAGTAAGCCTACCTATTTATAATCCCACCACCTGACCAAACAGCCTAGATAGAGTGCATCTAGAGATTTGTATAGCCATTAATCCTGACATATCTACTTCAGCCAATTCAAAAGAGAGTGTTAAGTAGCTTTGTTATGTCTTCTATGGCTTTATACCATAAAAAGAACCCAATCCTGTTTTCCACGTCCCTTTTATTTTTGCAAGACAAGTTTAATGGTAAGTTTTCGGACTGGTACTTTTCCTTCCCTTTACGCTTTTTAGCCTTCCTTGTTTCTGTCTCTGTAAGATACCTGACTAAACAGTTCATGTGAGCAAACTTCAGTGATCAGTGGAATACTTAAGCAGCAGAGTAAAATACCCATTTACAACCAGTTAATTTGATCATCAGTACTACCTACAAAATTATTGAAGCTTAAGATCTTGAAGAATCAATTTCACATACAAAAGTACAATAATTGTACTATCAGGAAAACAAAAGACAATTCTGCAGCATTTGAAGTAGTATAATGTACAGAAGCTTGACCTCATTGTCAATTAAACCCAGAAGCTGCTTAAAAGCAATTCTCAATTCATTTACTTCTTTCCAAAGTCAAATCTAATACATACAGCCATGTGAGGACTGCTGACAGTTAAGTCTGCCCAGGGAATGAGAAGGAATGCAGTCAACTTTATTTGCCCATTACTTCTAGGCAAGCACTATCATCAACTGCAACATCCTGCAGGTTCCTATAATTCATAAATGTTGCTTCTAGATCTGCATCAGGTCACATAGTGTGTTTCACTTCAGTGTGGTAACATCTGTGTGAGTGCACATGTGCCAATTGAACAACATTACTGACGGCTCCTTATCTAGTCTCTCTTACTTGAGAAGTCCTATCACCAGCATTCACTCATCCATCCACCCACCCATCCCCCATTATGTCAGACAAAACAGAAATAGAAGTAATTTTTACCTAATGTGTGTGAGGTTGAATGAAGCAAGCAATCAGATCACAGAACAGTAGGGGTCAGAAGGGACCTCTGGAGCATGTCTAGTCCAACCCCCCCTAGGTTCACCTAGAGCATGTTACACAGGAACATGTCTGGGGGAGGTTGAGTACCTCCACAGGAGGAGACTCCACAACCTCTGAGCAGCCTGTTCCAGTGTTCAGTCACCCTCACAGCAAACATTTTCCTTCTGCTCAATTGGCTGTGTTCCAAATCAACTACATTCTGCAACCAAACTTCCAAGAATTAACAATACAAAAATTAGAAATCCTTGACACAATTTTAACTTCAAAAGCTGAAGACAGCAGATGCAGCCAAACTTGCAGGATCAGAACACTAGCAGTAAAAGTTTGAGTGTAGAGAAGGTATGTATCAATGTTGTCTGAAATACCCACACATTCCCTATGGGTAGTATGTCCTACACAGGATAAAACATTTGAGAATTCCATTTGGAGGCATTAATTACTATGTGGGTCCAAGGACTGTAGCTAGAAATAGTCAATTAATATTCACAACAATAAAATGTCTGGGGTTTTTTTGGTTTGGTTTGGTTTTTTTAAAGTTCTACTGGTATCTCACAGTGCTAAATTTTACATACTGTTCATCTTAGTGGCTTTCACATAAAGCAATAAATTTATCACTGGTGAAAAGTCATGTGGTTTTTCATTCAGGGAGTCACCAATGGTATTTAATACTATTGATCATGATAAGCAAGTGCCCAACATTTCAGATAACCTAAGAAGGAAGAAAGGAAACATCTTCCATTTCTACAAGTATGTATCTGCTTATTTCCTCTGCATCTTACAGAACTTACTTTTGCTTTTTTTCTTGCACTGATATCACTCAGCATAGGTTACTAGTTTTTTTTGTTTTGTTTTGTTTTGTTTTTTCCTGTAAGTTCCTTGAACACTTGTCCTGGTCTGAGTTAGAACAGAACAATTCTGTTCAGTGATTTTACTTTCCAGCCAAAACGCTTTCTCTTCTCAAACCAGGACACTTGTGAAACGTAAAACGTTGAGAATTTTAAAAGATGGATTGGGAGGAGAGCTTAGGGTATTAGGAAAAAAACCAAACCTCTAAGGGAATAGAATTAAAATGTTTTCTTAGAATTTCTTTAGGATTAGAATTTTAAAATGCTTCTCTTATTTCCATAAAGCTTCTATTGAAATTACTTATCTTGGCATTGTTGTATTAGCAAATGTTCCCTAAAAAGGAAACATCAACCAAATAGTACCATCAACAAAAAGGAATACGTGTGAATGGATCATAAACATAGAATTATTTATTGTGTGTACACTGTAAAAAAAGTAATCAATCTAATTTTGCTACACATACACAAATACAATACACTATAGTGCTAAATACAACACTTTCTAAGAAGTCCTTGTATATGTCACATTTTTAGTACAGATACTTCATGCTCTTTAATCCACAGAATTGTTTCCAAGAGCAAAGAGATATGAAGACTTGCTTATACTAGTGAGGGTAGTAAAAGAAAAGTTTCCTAATGTTCCTTCTTAGACCTTTAATACCTTCAAATTCACTTGTTTGTGAACCCAGAGCACTGGAGTATTTCTGCTTGGGGAAAAAAACAAACAAAAAACCCCCCCAAAAAAACCACCACCAAAAAACTCCAAAAGATCAATAAGCTGTTAGAACTCAATGGATGTGTATCAATTATCTGCATATGGAAAAGCTGGTCATAAAATATTATCTGGTTTTTAAAAATCCCCAATAGGGACCTCTCTGTAAAGTTGAGAGATCTTTGAAACAATTATCTCTATTGTTATAAACAACAGATTGTTTTTGAAACTACCTGATATTTCACCTAACCCTGAAATAGTAAGCATTATTTTTTTTAAATAATATCCATGAGAAACTAAAGTCTGAAAGCAGTAAGAATAGCAGGAAACCTGGATTAGTAGGCTAAGAATAGGCATTCTTCCAGATTAAATTCCTGCTGTAATACACTAATTCTTTAGTTGCTTTGTACCTACTAAGGTGACATCTAAGATGTCACGGACTGTGATGGATCAACACAGTCAGGTCTCCAGGGAAAGGTAAATAGTTTTGTTCTATCAAAAAGAACTGGAGAAGAGAGCATAGACAACAGGCTTTCAAATAGCCTGGAACCAGACCAAGAACTTGTTTTTCTTATGAAAGTCCCACATCAACAAGGAAAGTTGATTATAGATTGTATAATCACTCAACATTAAGAGGGACTTTTTTCCCATTATTTAACATTTGGTTTAAAGATTTTATGCAGCATCATTAGACAATTCTGTTGCATGTTCTCCTTTCACTTACTTGGAATGGCTAGAACAGAACAAATTAGTACCTCTACAAATGGTAAACATAAGAATATGAGAACTGAGAGACCATGTCATTGTGTCCCTTATATGAAAGCAACCATGCCATGCCTTGAACCATCCCCTTCAATCCTCTCTGAACTGTCTCCAGTTCTACTGTATCAAAGGAAACCACAATTCAGGGGACTGAGGAAAAGTTGAATGGATTAAGTCCTATAGGGGAACACAAGGGTTAGGATAAAAGGAGCAGCAAAATCCCCAGTGTCTCAAGAGCAAAATGCTTCAATTCATGCTTACTATTCAGAGAAAGAGAGAATACTAATAGATGTTACCTGTAAGTTTTTATTTACTTAAAAAAGAACTATAAATTGCAAGGCAATACTCAGCCTCTGCATTTTGGTGATTCAGACATATTTAAAAGAATATGACACTGAAATTGAGGCATCATTAATTGCCCAGAAATTACCATTTTGGAAAGCATCTCTTTCTCTCCAAATATTGAAGTTATAATACAGAAATTGTAAACTAAACAAAATACATCATCTAAGCAGTAAATGACACATTGTTACGGTGAAGATAGTGCCATGGCTCTAGTGGTAGCCACAAAAATAAAATAAACGAAACAGGGATTATGAATAGGGGGATTTTTTTTTCTAATATTTTTTCTGTCAACATGACATGGTTAGATAACAGATGGTATATTATGTTTTTCCTGCTTTTAAACAATTTTAAAACAAGCTACAGATGGCCATAATGAAATCCTCATTAACACACATATTTTCACAGTTTAATATAGCAATAATGAAACTTTCAGGTCTGGAATTTCCTGTTGGTTAATTAGTGGTTAGGTTAATAACCTAAGGAAGTGCACAACCCAAAAAGTTTCCTTATTGTTTAATCATACAATTACTATATTCATATTTCTGGGAAAGCTCTCAAGACAGATTTAATGTTACAGTAAAGCTACCTTTATAATCCTCCCTCTGTTTGTGAAACAACTGTATTATTTAGCAGTACATAGACAGGAAACCCATGAACAGGCCTAATTCATCCTCTGGGATGCTTCAGCTTGTTTTTATTTTAGAGATAGCAACTTACAGAATTCTTCAAATACACATTACACCAAACACTACAGAAAAGCTATGATCAACAACTGTTGGTCTATTACTACATTACCTTAAGATCGTTGATTAATGCTTAAATAATTCATTTTTTTAAAAAATCCCAGTTTATAATCCTCCACAAATCTTGAAATATGACATATGCTTAGCAGCACATGAAGGTATCACTAAATCTGCAATACAGAAAGAGGAAAATGAAAAGAAGAATCACCACAAATCTTGTACTCAGGTTATCTCCAGAAATTAAACTGCTGCTGTAACACAGACTTCCTACTAGCTGTAAGTTAAAAAATATGATTAAAACAGGAGCAAAGGATCTGGAATTCACAGCTAAAAGCTCTCTGGAGTTTAGTAATCTACACACCAGTTACTAACTGACAACACTGCACCTTCATTACTGTGTTACTTATGCTACAAGATGAAAGCTGCAGTGAATAACCATACCCACACCTAGAGGTTATGCCTTCACTGGGTGGTACAGGCGTATCCCCGGATAACTGATACCTATGATGGTGCTATGGCACAAGACGACTGGTAGCTTGGCAATAACAGGTCCCAAAGTATTACTGAAGGTGGTTGTTGGGTTTTTTCTTCTTTTAACTGCCATCATCAAAAATCTGCACTGAGAAAAATTGGCACTGTTGTACAAGCAGTAACATACTGAGTTACCCAGCAATAGAAACAACCATAGTGCCTTTTCAAGCACTAGGGGTTCAGAAAGAGGGTAGCTACTGCCAAGCCATCAGGAAAGGAATGTAATGTGGAAAACTTGACTGTGACATAGTAAAAAAGAGACAGGATCCAATTATTTGAAAGATGTAATGCTAAAAACATATTTTAAGCCCTAAAGTGCCCTTATGACAAAGAACCGCTGGGAAACAGTATTTGGATTTTCTAACAAATACCTTATTATTTATGAAACACATTGTTATGAGTATTCTGTAAGATTCTGAAGCCCTCCCATTTCTTCACAATTTATTTAGATAACATTAAGGAGAACTGAAACAATATTATCTTCTTTAACCAGCAGGAGCCACATATAACAAAGCCTTTCTGGAACACTAAATGTCACTAAAGGATTCAACAATCAAATGTACCCAAAAACAAACAACTGAAAAAAAATCTGGAGATCTGAGAATTACAGCTCCAAACAGAGTACCATGCTTCCCTAAATCACTCTCAGAGGCCTAGAAAGTTTATCAAAAAAAATCACAGACAAAATAAAGCTTCCACAGTGTATTTCTCCTGGAAAATCCCATGCTTTAATTGAAAACTTTCAGTTTTACACACAAAGTCTTCATAATCATATCCATTCCTTGACAGAATAGCCCTTACTTCAATGGATCATTTTAAAGCACTATTGCTGTAAGGAATCTAGATGTAGCTTTAACAGGAAGTTGAACAATTTTCTTTTCTGAATGTTTACATATAGTATAATGCTGTTTTTAAAAATCCGTAACTCTGGTCAAGTTTAGTAACACCCATTCTTCTCCTCCCAAAACAAAAAGTTCAAAATAACTATGATGTTTCAGTGCTAAACAGTTTGTGAAGCTAGGACACCTTGTGTTTGCTTCATCCAGTTCACTCACTGTGTTCTGAAGAACTGCGTATCTGGTGTTCTCTTAATCTTCTGAATTCCTGTGCTTATCAGGTGATAAATTAGAAAGAAGAAAAACCAAAAGAAAAGAACAAAAGCAAACACTGTACTACTGTTATAAACTTTGTCATGCAAGTTTCAGGCACTTCCTTTAAGACAAGTAAACCCAAGACAATAGAAAAATTATACATTTAAGTCACACTGGGATCAATATTAAAATTTGTAATGAAAAACCCTCCAACTTTTTAATGGTGACATTAAATAATTCCAATCAGTTTGCTTTACAAGATATGAAGCTGATTTAGAGGAAGGCCTTTGTTCCAGAGTGGAGCAAAAATCTATGGTGGCAAAGATGGTTCATGGGAATGAACATACCTCAGGTTCCCTACTGCACATAAGACAGGAATGAGGAAGAAAGTACAGTGTTAATATGCACACACACAAGCTCCTTAATTCAGATAAGCACATATCTTTGGAATCAGCATCATGGACAAATAAACAGGGAGTGTACCACACTAACATCTGGAAGGGGTGACTAGTTATGTTTGGGTATTCTCTCTATCATTAAAAAGAAGAAAGCTCAAATCAACAGTTGAAAACAAGCAAACAAACCAGAAAAATATACCTTCCACAATACAGACTTCATTCTAGATATAGAAGAGATGGCATGGTACCATTAACAAAACAGTTCAAAATATCTCCAAGAAGATCTATCAAAATGGGTTAGCACACTGAAAGCGTCATTTGCACCATTATGATTTAATATTTAATAAAGGATCAAGTTTGGTTTCACCTGCCTCAAACCATTATTCAGAGTGATATTCAAAAGCTCAAGTGCTCCAGTCATACTCTATTACACATGTTAGAGTATTGGGGAATTTATTTTACTTTTAGAAAGTCTACCTTATAATCCTAGAAAAATGCTCCTACCATGAGCTATCATGCAGGAAGAAAATGAAGTATTATACACTGGCAAAAACTGACAGAGGTGATGTTTCATCTTCCACCATTCTAATATTTTGTTCCAACGCCCACTTGCATGTAGAAATCTTCTGTGCACTGTCTCAACAGTAGCTCATAGGCCCCTTGAAACTGCTGCTAGATAAACCAGATAGTCTAGAAACTATGTACAACACCCTATATTGCATTGCATGGGTGTACAGCTCACTTGGAGCTACATAACTTGTGTAGAATGTCTCCTCTGTACAAGACAGATACTTAACAAAGTTTTCTATGTTAAAACATCCCAAGTTCTTATAAGCTCTTCACAGAATAGGACTGTCAGCTTGATTTCCTACCTACTCAGAAAAGATTAAAAAAAAAAAAAAAAAAAAAGGTGATATCAGTATAAAACATTTATATTTGTGCCGAGTGTAAATACTGAATTCCTATCAAACAAAAAATCTTACAAAGAACAAAGTGAATGAAAGCAGGAGGAAAGAAGAAATGCCAACAGCACATTTTAAAGAAGCTGAGTTCTGCTGGTGATGCTGGGGAAGGGACAGAGAAAGAGAAAAGGAAAAATATTCACTCATGCAGTAAGAGGCCTCTTATGGCATAGTAAGAGCACAAATGTTTCTAGATGTCTTGTCCTGATGTGCTGCCAAATACACATCACATTATTGTAGGGTGATATACCAGCCACAGAATATTTAGTCTGCTTACCCCATATTTTCCGCTTTAAAATTAGGCACCGAGTTTTTATAATTCGGTGTTTCACTTTAGCCCTGTAAACTTTGCAAGCCTTCAACAGAAAGGCAGTTATGGTGGGTGGCAATTTCTGACAATTTTTTTTCTATCAAACATCAAACAGTTCAAGCTAGACACAGCTTATCACAGAACTGAAAGAACAGCTTGTATCAACACTGGGATTTCTTGTTTGGCTTTTTGTTTTGTTTTCCCCTCCCCTTGTGAACTGTTTCTGAAAACATCTTCTCACAAAAGTTCCTAAAGACAGAAAGTTTTCTAGATGAGATCATGTGACAATTTAAAATTTTTTAATTTAAATAAAGTTATAAACAAAACTACCTATTAAAAAGATATAGAAGGGCATACAGCACAGTCATGAATTTCACTTTCACAACAGCAAGCACAGATTTTCTTTCCCAATGAAACAAAGTGCTATTGCAGACACTAACAGGCTTTTATTCACAATTCTGAATTCTTACCAGAACTTGAATCACACAGTATATGTGGTGTTTTTGTTGTTGTTGTTGTTTTTTAAATACAATTACGGTCTTTTTGTGGTCTATGGTATAAAGTGAGACATTTTCCTAGCCAGAATTCTAATACAGGAAGGACTTAAGCCAGGATCTGAGATACACATGTACACACATGTACACTTCAATATTCTGTTTTTAAAAAGATTATTCAGAATTGTCCATGACTTACATTTGAGTCATCTGAAAAACATCCACTGAACAAAATCCAAGATCTCAAGTACAAGGAACTTGTTCTTTCCATTACAATTTGTAGCAGCCTGAAGATTCTGCAGTAACTACCTTAAATCACAGACACTTCAGTTTACACATCCTCAATACTGCAGAAGCCTGATATGGGGTAGAAAGAGCAAATTAAGCTTCCTAAGTAAAGACATGTAATAAAAAACTTCTCCATGACTTTCCCTCACAACCACTTCTACTTTTCTTTGTTACTACCTCGAAATCCAGGCTTCCAAAAACCTGTATTTAACTGAAAGTATTAAACCACTCAAAACTGGTTTACAAAAATGAAGTACACTCTATTAATTGTTTTATGTTCATCATTATGCTTAGATACACTGCATTTATATTAAACATAATTCTTTCAAAAATGCAACACTTCTTGTCAAAGAATGAAAATCCTTCTGCCAACATCAGAAAAAGAAAACTGCATTTTTAACACTATTTAAGACTTTCCAACTCCACATAACAAACAGTACAACTTGCAGGTACAAACTGTAGTATCAGTTATTTGTACTCCTGGCTTTAAGACTCTGCAAGAACTCAGACCCCACATTCACAAATTTCTACTTACAGCTTACAAGCAAGGTAAGTGAATTCAAAAAAAAAGAAACGTTCACTTTTTAGAAAAGGCCAAGTATAATTTCTGTAACTAGGACACAAGTGTGAATGTAAGCACCTGCTTATCAGAGAAAGTCTATACACATTAAATATACAGCTTCCTACTTACCACGAGCTCACACTTTACGTTTTTTTTACAGAAAAATACAAAGCCCTCAATGAAGACGCTAAAGCCCAGAGGTGTCTGAGTAATGCATGCCGAGGCTTTGCTAGCCCAGGCTCGATCTGTCCCCTTAGTCACTCGTCCTGCCTCTGCACCATGTGAGAAGCTCTGGGGCAGGCAGCAAGCACTCTGTGAAAGTGAGGAAACAAAGGCAGCGCGATTGGGCCAAGAGCAGAGCCATGCAAATATGGAAAGTTCATTTTAAGCAATTACTTTTGTAGTATAAAAATACTGAAAGTACATTCAAAACCTTAAAATAAAATCTCTTATAACATTAAAAGCATAATTTTTAGACGCTCTCCTTGGACTAGGGAGTGGCAGGTCAGCATTTGGTATACTGGGACTGGTTGTAGTGGGAAGCCCAGGGAACTGCTGCCAAAACCTTCACTGAGCGATGCTATTAAGCTCTGCCACCCAGGCAGAAGGGACGAGCAAGTCTGGTCTGTTCCCTGGCAGAACGACAGGAAGAAAATACAGAAAAGCCTGCCTTTCATCCAGAGATGTTAGTAAACCTAAGCTGGTTGTGAGTAATAAAACATGTTCTGCTATCTGAAGCAAGCCAGGCAGGTGAAGTGCTGAAAAGTTTCTTCCTATATGCTTGGTGTGAAATGTCATCAACATTTATTTTTTCCTGCATGTGAAAACTAATCTTAAACACATAGGTACCTACCCCACCAGGATTTGAACAACTTTTTTAAATGGCACAAAGCAAAGCCCAACATATCCCTCAAAGGATAATGCTTTATTTTTTTTAAAAGCAAAGCCTCTCTGACATCCTTCAATTAAAGTCAACAAAAACACAGATGTCTTGAATGCAAAATAATATCAACTATCTCCAAAAGAAATGTGTTTACCTCTACAATCTAATTTTAAAATAACAGAATCAGACTGGTTTGGGTTGGAAGGGACCTTTCAAGGTCATCTAGTCCAACCCCCTGCAGTCATCAGGAACATCTTTAACTACAGCAGGTTGCTCAGAGACCTGTCCAACCTCACCTGGAATGTTTCCAGGGATGGGGCATCAACCACCTCTCTGGACAACCCGGGCCAGGGTCTTAACACCCTCAGCATCAAAAATGAAACTATCTTCCTAGAAAACTGACTACCTGAAAATAAACTATATGCACACATAGCATTGCTGGAACAGATTAACCCTACTAACACACTCCTTCAAGTTACTGCTGTGAATTTACACATTTTTTTGTTTTCCATCTCTAATGGGATTGTTTCTTTCAATGACCAAACCAGCCACTGCATAGTGACTTGATGCGGTAGGTGAATGAACCAGTGCTGCTCAGAAATCCTCTTTCTGGTTCTTCATCTAAGCAGGTTTTAGAAGGAACAAATGATGCCGCCTCACAGAAGACAGGCAAAGAAATGCGATGTACTACTCTGGCTAGGCCAGGTCTGCAACCACGGATACAGACATTTTGCAAGTTCAAAAGTAATCTTCCCGCTGGGATGAGGGAACAGAAAGCGATTAGTTTAAGAGAAGCCATGAAAAAAAAAAGCCACAGGGTGGCACTGCAGGTAGGATGTATTTTGAAACTACTTGGCTTCTTACTCTTTCCCATGCAAATCAGAGCATATCTAACCCCATCTGCATAAAACAGGAGACTGGTTCATTGGTATTCAAGTATTGTACTGTCCAGCAACAAATATCCCGAGAATATAAATCACATCTTAAAAGAGGTACTCTACTGCAGAGATATCAGGGTATCTTCTAAATTCATTAAACAGCATGTAAAAGTGTAACACAAGATTGCTATTGTAAAGATAATTAAGAATTGATAGATATTTTGCATTTGTCAGTTGGTTTTGAAATAATTTAAGAAAAAATCCTCATAAAGCATGTGCATTGTCACACAAAGGCTAATGAATTTTCTTTGCACCAGGTCTTATCCATGTTGAGATGTGAAAATTTCTGAACAGTTTTCTCTCTTCCTCTGAAAGGCAGGACAGTAGTAACCTATGAGAAAGTGAACAAAAGCCTCTGAAAATATCTTAATATTGCATTCAACACTATCACATCCTTTAAAACATTTTCCTTCTCATATATAAAAAAGCTGTACATCTTTTCATCCAAAACAGAAGACTTAGTACACCAATATTTTAAAGCTAGACTTAAGAGTCTATTTAATCTGCTTTGTCAGCTTTGTCTCCCTCAAATTTCAAATCCCTGGCATTTGAGTTAAAAGCCAAAACATTTGCAATAAAAGCTATTCCTGTTCACTTAGTTAAGAAACTGATTTTCAAAGGAGATCTGGAGGTCATCCAGGATTGCAACTGTTACTTTCCACTCTATAAAGCAAAAGGCTCCTTCAAGGTATAAACCTGATTATTTCAGTAGATTCTAAACTAAAAGATACTATATGACTACACATGACCATTTAAGTTACCTGCAGCCCTAAATCATATTAAGTTTTCAAAGTCTTCCTTGTCAATGTTTCTAGTAATAAATGAAAACAAGCAAAAACTTGTATTTTAGTTCAGCTTTATCATATTATAAATGAGAACACCAATTCATTTGGTGTAATTTTGCTTACCCCAGAGGGCAAGAATTCTAAAAACAGAAGTTTTATTTCCTCAGACAGAAGTTCAAGAGTGAATTGGTACTTGTTTCAACTGTGAATACACTATAAACTACAAGACCTCTATCAGAGCAGGATCACCCAGGGCAGGCCACAGAGGTACGTGTCCAGGCATAGTTTCAAAGTCAATAGAGAAGGAGGCTCCACAACTCTCTAGGCAGCCTGTTGCAGTGCTCTGTCACCCTCACCGTGAAGTTTTTCCTCATGCTGAGGTGGAACTTCTATGCTCCAGTTTGTGACCATTACCTCTCATTCTCTCACAGGGCACCACCGAAAAGAGCCAGGCAACTTCTACTTGACACCCACCCTTCAGATATTTGTAAACTTTCATAAGATCCCCTCTCAGTCTTCTCCAAACTAAACAGCCCCAGGTCTCTCAGCCTTCCCTCTTAAGAGAGATGTTCCAGTCCCTTAATTATCCTTATAGCTCCCTATTGGACTCTGTAGTATTTCCCCATCCCTTTTGAACTAGGGAGACCAGAACCAGAGACAATACTCCAGATACGGTCTCACCAGGGCAGAGTAGAGGGGGAGGAGAACCTCCTTGACATGCTAGACACACTCTTTATGCACCCCAGGATACTGGCCTTCTTGGCCACAAGGGCACATTGCTGCCCCCTGGATAACTTGTCCACCAGGTCTCCAAGGTCCTTCTCCATGGAGCTGCTTTCCAGCAGGTCAACCCCTAACCAGTACTGGTACATGTGTTATTCCTCCACAGGTGTAGGACTCCACACTTATCCTTGTTGAACTTCATCTGGTTCCCCTTTGCCCAGCTCTCCAGTCTGTCCAGATCTCCCCAGGTAGCAGCACAGCCTTCCGGTGTATCAACCACTCCTCCCAGTTCCGTATCATCAGCAAACTTGCTGAGGGTACACTACCCTTTCATACAGCTCATTAATGAATCACAGAATCATAGAATGGTAGGGGTTGGAAGGGACCTCTGGAGTTCATCGAGCCAAATCCCCCTACCAGCGCAGGAGCACCTAGGGTATGCCACACAGGAACAGATCCAGGCGGGTCCTGAATGCGAAGATGTTGAGTAAGACTCTGCTTGGGTTTGGAGAGCAAGGGCTTCTGATGAAGCATTTGCTTGTAGACACTGATACTTACAACACTTCATCAATTATGTAAATGATAATATTGTTTACATGTAACACAGAAAGGTCATGTGCTGATACACCTAATGGAAGTGAGCTCCATTAATTCTAATTAAAAGAAACTATTTAAACTAAATAGACACACTGGGTGCAATCTAATAGTTCTTCAAATACGTTTTCTGTCCACTTCTATTGCCACCTATACCATTATTAACAGAAAACTAGTCAATGAATAAAGCTTTCAGAGTTGGTCAATAGTAACTTGCACAGCACATGGCCTATGATATGTCATTACAGAACTTTTCAATTCTAGATGAAAGGTTACCTACACACACACCCCCTCAAGAAAAAAAAAAAAAAAACAAAAAAAAAAAACAAAGAAAATAAAATACTAAAATTAACTCACAAAAATCTAATACTAAAGAAATTCTGTCAATCCTAGTCCTGCCTCACCCCCTGTAGAACAAAACCAACTAACCAACAAAACACAAATGAAACAAACAAATAATAATAAGAAAATTAAATAATCTGTTTTCACATCTCAGTTGTCTGAGAACTTTGTAACTATTTATGCAGATGACTACATAGTTCTATTCTTTTTTCAAATGTCCTTGAATAGTGTATTTGATCAAGAGCATAAAGAAAAGAAATTACATGGGTGCATAGCCTTTCTCTATGCAATGCAAAACATTAACATCCAATTCTTAACTGCAGTAACATACAATTTTACACTCTTCCTCAAAAGTGCACTCAATATGTAGCTCAAATTTCTATACAACCCACAGTCCTTTAGATAGAAGAAAAGAAAATTTAAAAAGCTAAACAAAACCCACCACATAACTACTCCAAGCCGGCGCTGCAAGGCACATTCTTATGCTGCCCTGGAAAGCCAGTAGTACAAACAGCATGGCCACAAGCTCCCTTGAGACCATGAACAACGGAACCATTGGACAAAGAACAAGTTCTGGTCCCCATCACTTGCACATACACACAGATCATGTGAACTCATGTTCTCTGGGTCACTTGGCTACACAGCTGTGTGTGTATCATTTGTTTTTAGAACAAAAATGTCTTCCTTTAAATGAACAACCAATTACTTCATGATCAAAAATAATCCAGAAAAGACAAAAATATGCTGTCAAGCATACCATACAGCAAATGTAAAGCTCCTATTCCATTGAGCAATACATGAGTATCTTACAAGTACAAATTCTACAAAATTAAAGACTTTAGACAGGTGATTCTTATCATCAGATCACTCCCAGAAGGACTCCAAAAACTATGTTTCAGAAGCCCCATCACACCATGACAATCTTGTCTCTGTCTCTTGCTAACTAAAACTTATGCTAACTTTCTGCATTTTTCTAGACAAAAGACATTAATTTTATCATCTACTTAAAAGAGAGATTAATATCAGCTATGAAGATTACCTAAAGGATCAAAAAGTTATTTCCATTTCTGGATTTCTACTCAGTTTTAATATGTAGCCTGCATACATGAAGACTTACTCAACCATTTCAGTAGAACTGGGGAGTGAATGTGCACAGAAAACTGATGTAATCACGTAACTGCAGCTACCATAATCAGCTACCGTAATACCTAAGATGTTTTATGTTTAAAGTGCTGGGACAGACACAAATTAAGTCAAAGTTCATCTAGTATTGATTCAAACATACAGATAGAAACCAGAAAAAAATAGGCTACAGCTTTATTTGCCACTTCAGATATATACAAAGGAACAAAGAAGCTGCGACTTACTGCTAGGAGATACCTGAACTCACCTGTCAAGCTAAGGATTACAGTAGGTAAAGACAGAGGAAACACTGTGTGATTCTGGATGCCATCACCTGCCTCTTCTGCTTCATAATGTCCACCAACCTTTTGCTGTCTTCTATATCTAAGAACCAGACATTGGCTACAAAACCTCACTAGATCCCACTGCTAATCACAGTGTAAATAACTAGACCACATCATCTAACTACTTACCAACAGCCTGGATGAATCTGTTTTCTAAAGAAAAAATGAAATTAACATGGCTAAGTAATGGTTAAGACACTTCACACCAGTGCCTTATTACTGTGTGTGTAGTCACATGGCTTATGAAGCTCACTACCATTTTTAGTCTCACAATTCTATTTTCTCCATATTTGCTGATGTGAAACAACAGGGGGGATACATCTGTCAGAATAACAGTGCAGACTATGTGAGACAACTAGTTTGACTGTAAATTTAAGTATGATCCAGCAGCCTTTAAAATTATTCTACACCATTAGTTTTCTGGGGTCCAAAGTGGCTAGTAAGGACACTGGGTGGCTGTCAAAAGCAAAGAATCATAACAATGATATAAGCATCTAAAAAAACCCAATAAAACAAACAAACCCCCCCCAACCAAAAAAACCAAAAAAACAAAAAAAAAAAAAAAAACACAAAACACACAAAAAAACAACAAA